>CAUYLG010003243.1:0-22299 GCA_963573385.1 Cacajao melanocephalus | reverse complement strand
TATCATATTACACCTGTTTTAAAAGTGACCACATAATTGGAAGTAAATCACTCCTCAGCAATTGCATAGCATTTCACAGCTTTAAATAAAATATTGGTTGGCTGCTTGTTTGTTATTTTCATCTCTTATTCCTTCCTGTCTCCATTTTTAAGCACAATTATTGGCATAATAGAGGTTTTTAATACCCATTTTTAGACTGAATTCTAGCCTGGGCAATAGAACAAGAATCCCGTTCTCTCTCCCTCTTTCTCTTCCTCTTTCTTTCTCTCGTACATTCTTTTTTTTCTTTCTTTCAGTCTCAGTTTCTTTCCTCTTTTTCTTTCTTTCAAAAAATTAAAAAAAAAAAAGAATACTCTATTTTAAAAGGCCTTAATTTAGAATCTCTTCAGAAAAATTGCCATTTTCTTATAGGATTAACACATAATGACTTTGGTGTGTGGGGTGTATTGGGGGATTGGAATAATGGCTGCTAATATTGTTCATTCTAGGTAGGAAGATATTATATATAAACAATACAAATGCCACCATTGGCCGGGCACAGTGGCTCATGCCTGTAATCCCAGCACTTTAGGAGGCTGAGGTGGGCAGATCACCTGACGTTAGGAGGTCAAGACCAACCTGGCCAACATGGTGAAACACCGCCTCTACTACAGATACAAAAATTAGCCAGGTATAGTAGCATGCACCTGTAATCCCAGCTACTTGGGAGGCTGAGGTAGGAGAATTGCTGTAACCTGGGAGGCAGAGGTTATAGTGAGCCAAGATCGCATCATTGCACTCCAGACTGAGCTGACAACAGTGAGACTCCATCTCCTCCACACACCAAAAAAAAAAAAAAAAGAAAGAAAGAAAGAAAAAGAAAGCCACCACTATGAAAATGAAGTTTAAGGTTTTCTTTCCCAGAGAGTTCATGGACCATCATTTATAAGATTTAAAACACTCAATTCCTTCGTGACTTCAAAAAGAATTCCAAGACCTCATTCCCCAAATCAAGGAGAAATTTCAAAATATGTAAAACACAATCCAGATCACAAAAGGTATTATTTAAGTGTAGTTCATTTCTACCTATCATTCAGAAACCAAAATTACTAAATGGATGGGCTTTCAAGGCATCCTATGTATGCTAGCTCCTCTTTTCACTCTCCTTCTTTGTTAGGCTTATTTTATTTTACACTCAAACTTGTTCTGTTGATATTTTCCTGTATCCCTGTAAACTTGATGTTTTATTCCTTGAATAGATCTCCTTTTGTCCTACCATGCTTTTATTAATATAGCAGTTCAGATATAGAAGGCCTCTTTATCTCCTATTATTTTTATTGGTGGATGACAGGCAGAACCCTTTGGACCCTACTGGAGGACTTTTAATGCTTTTGCGTTTCTATTCTGTGCCATTTCCTGCTTGCACTCATTCAATTTCACACAGCTCTTGCTGCAATCTTCCGAAATTCGTTCTGCAGTAACTCATTGCTTTTATTTTTACCCTCTTTGCTTTCACTTTGGTCCCAATTACCAACCTAACTAGATTTTGATTTCTGTTCACTTCAAGAGTACCCTCACTTTTCACATCATCTTTCACTCTTTCGATACGCAAACCTGAGCCAATGAATTGCTTCTGCTTTTTCTCCCCTGAGTTTACCTACTATGTAATAGGAAAGCCCTTTACCATGTCCTTGTCACATTGTTTGGTGTATCCATCTATTAAGATCCCATGGTTAGAACTATAGTCACAGAGCTTCACTTTAAAAGATGCCCAATTTACCAATGAAGTCTATTCTACTAAGAATCAACACTCTCCTAATGCTTTTGCTTTGGTTTCCTCCCTGAGAAAGCAGTTATTCAACTATTCTTGAGTTTGTTTGATTTGAGCTTTAACTGCTTCATCTGCTTTCTTCTGGTTAGAATGGTTTATTTGAAAAGCTTCACATAGAGACAAAACAGTCAGACCACAATGATAAAGCAGGTTGAGCCTCCTGAAGGCTAGCTTTTTCATCTTGATTTGCTCATTGTCTACTGAATGAAGTGAAAGAACTCAATTCCTTTGCAAATGATTACACTGATTAGCAAAGGGCTAAAAGAGAATTGCTCTCTGCAGAGTAGACCAGAGAGGAGATATTCAGAATCCTGGAGACTAGATATAGTCCTCTGTATACTACAGGTATTCTGTGCAGATCATACCAGAGGCAACATTAGGAAGTCTAGTCAGGTAGTTGGCATCAAGATCCAACATTAGGCAACATAAGACATCTTAGTAGGTCAGTAGGACCGACTATTATGGTATAACCTGGTACTAAAAGTTTAGCTGGCAGTGACAGAGGGTGTCAGGCACAGGGTAAGGAAAGCAAGTGGTGGTAAACAAAAAGTAGGAACCCAGTTGCTTAAACTTCAGTACAAAGCAGGAAGTTGGTCACAAGGAACAAGCAAGAGGCAGAATAGAAGAAGGATGACCTGCTGCAGGGCTAAGAACTCCAATGGACCTTTCTGTTAATATTTCCTCTGATTAGGGACCAGATTCATCTTCAGGTGCTGGAACAATGTTAGGGATTAAAATGCCCCATTCATGGAGGCTGACGGTAGGGAAGCAGCAAGCCAGACTTCTCATTGTATCTGGAATGCAATACAAATAGATTATTGTCTTCAATAACTATATTTTAATTATAACCAACCTGTAGTTCTATAGACTTCATATAACACATCAGGACTAGTGTAACGTTTTCAGCAACAGGTACCATTTTAATGTAATCTTTAATATTTAGAATGTTTAAAAAAATCAGAGATTAGACCTTTTTGAAATTATTTTAAAACCTTTACTAATTCAAATTTATTTTATTTTGTGCTTCAGTCAATGCAGTTATTGAGTACATGAGTGTTTCTTTAGAAAAAAGCCAAGGTCAGTGAAGGAATCATAATACCATTTTTGAACATGAATAAAATAAGGTACCAACAGTACAATAGTTGGTACTTATTGATACCAACTATTTGTATGATAGTACAATCAGTACTTTTAGACTCCCACCATAATCTCAGATAGGGTCCATATCATCTTAGCAGATTGCAAACAGGCCCCAAACTCCCAGTGCCACCCATGAAAGATCTCCAGCTTGTACTTTTCTTTATAGTGTCCCAGATCCCCAAAAACAATTCTCTGTTTTCTGTTGAGTCACTAATCTTAAGGGATTTTTTTAAAAATCTAGAGCTATAAATGGGAAGTAGACTTCTAATTACAATTCCATTGTAGTAACAGATGTCCTTCCTGTGGAGCTTAGGTTAGCTCAAAAAAATAATCTGCAAAAAAAACTTTCAAGAAATATTGGTAAGTACCTTGTTGAGAGAACATATTCCATATAAAAGGAATAGCACAATAAAAATATAATCATATATGATTTTCTAGGGAGTGAATCTATAAAGGCTTTGAGAAGGAAATGAAAGAGGAAAAAGAAGTCGAGGAAGGATAGAAGACCCATAGAGGAACAAAGATACTTAAAAGAATGAGAAACAGCAGAGAAATTAGAAAAGTCTTACGCAGAAAAAAAAAAAAAGAAATGTTATGAGTGGGAGGGGTAATAATGTTGAAGTAGATTAAATGGCAAAGGACTGAGTAAGAAATTGGAAACACCAGGAATGAAATGAAATGTTTACATTGTACATAGGGGAAAATATCAAGGAGTATTATCACATACATAGGTCAGCATGTAAACTAGAACTAAAGCAAGCTGGGGGAAATTTTTCAGTCTCCACTTGGATGTCTGGTTTTCATGTAGTCACAGCATACACACCTTGTGTAGAAAAAGGAGGTGCCTGCGAGCAAACATAAAGCTTTCTGTTGTAACACCTGTGCATACGGGAAAAGTCCATATTTAGCAGACCAGACTATGTGAACATCAGGCAACATAAATAACGTAAAAAATGAGTAACCATTGATCATCTTAGCTATAGAATTTATTAGGAGCCACTTCTTTTAGTTTCTCTTTCAAGTTCCAGAAAGTTTTTGGAGACCATACAACTGTGCAGATTGGCCTCACTTTAAATGCATGGCTACAAATCTCAAATGGCACACAACATTGCCTAGAGATGTTGCTACACTTCCCTAGTATGTTTACTTCTGCACTTTGAAAAAATATTTCACACCTTCTCCACTGTCTTCAAATCAGCTGCAAGAGCTCATCTCCCTACCCTGTCCTTCCACTCCTACCCCACACTCTCCCACTCCATGTACACATGATCTCTTGGCGCACACTCTGCCTTCTATTGTTACAATGGATGGTGTGTTCCTGTTCCAATTAAAGAGCTGCATCTAGATTTCTCAAGACAGCACTCCTGCAATTATCCCTTCTCTCTTGTGCAATCAATTCTCCTCCCTATGGGATAATTCCACCAGCATTTAAAATACTCTAAACTGGGCACAGTGCCTCATGCCTTTAATCCCAGTGTTTTGAGAGGCTGAGGTAGAAGGCTCACTTCGAGCCAAAGGTTTTAGGCCAGCCTGGGTCACATAGGGAGACCCACTGTATGTCTTCAAAACATAAATGTCAGCTAGGCATGGTGCCACATGCCTGTAGTCTCAGCTACTCCGGAGGTTGAAGAGGGAAGACCCCCTAAATCCAGAGGTTCAAGGTTATAATGAGCCATTATTGCACCACTGCACTCCAGCCTGGGTGCCAGGGTAAGATCCTCTCTCGAAAATAAATAAAATAATAAAATACTATAGTATTTTCCCCACCCCTTTTTAAACGATAAGGTCTCGCTCTGTCACCCAGACTGAAGTACAGTGGTGCGATTATAGCTCACCTCAGCCTCGACCACTTGGGCTCAAGTAATTCTCCTGCCTTAGGCTCCTGAATAGCTGGGACTACAGGTGTGTGCTACTATGCCTGGCTGATTTTTCACTTTTTGTAAACACAGTGTCTCACTATGTTAACCAGGCTGGTCTCAAAGTCCTGGGCTCAAGTGATCCTCCTGCCTCAGCCTTGCAAAGTGCTAAGGTTACAGGCATGGGCCACCGAGCCTGATGTACCTTCTATTTTAATAAAAAAAATACACAGGAAAATTTGTTCTGGTTACCATATTATTTTCCTGCTACTGCCCCATTTCTCTACTTTCTGTCAAGGCAAATCTTGAAAAAGTTGTCACATTCACTGTCTACACTTCCTCATTCACATCCTCTCCCTCATTCCACTCCAATGAGGCTTCTGCCACTACTTCACCAAGGTCACCAATCAGCTCTATGTTTCCAAATAGAAATTCTCTGTCTTCACTTGATTTCTCAACACCATATGTTAGTTGACCACTTCCTTCACACTTCCTATACTTGTGTTTTTTGTTGCCACTCCTTTTTAACTTCTAACTCACCAGATGTTCCCTATCTCCTTTGTTGGATTCTCCTTTTTTGTTCAACTTTTTTATGATATCATGCCCCAGGACTCTGTCCTTGGCCCTCTTCTTTTCCCTACAAACTATTACTGGGTGATGGTCTTTTCTCACAGTTGGTGTTTATAGCTACATGCTTAGGAATCCTAAATTTATATCTTCAGCTCTGACTTCTTGCCCAAATTCAGAGACTTATGTTCAATTTATTACTTGACTCATTAACTTGGATATCTAGCAAGTATCTCAAATTCAATATCTCCAAAACAGAACTCTTGATTTCTACCTCCAATCAGAAACTGTCTCTCCTCTCTTTTTTATCTCACTAAATGATACCACCACATACACAATTGTTCAAGCTAAAAATCCAAAACATTATTTCTTTGGAAACTTTTGTAATCATCCTCTTATATCCAAACTATAAGAAAATTAAATCAACTCTGCCTACTATAAATATCATAAGCTGTACCATTTCTTACTATCTCCACTGCTATCACTTTAGCTCAAGCCACCATTATCTTTTTCTAACTATTCCAAGAGTATCTTAATTAATTCTACTGCTTCCAGTATTGCCTCTTTTAGTCCTTTTTCTATACAACAGCTGCAATGATCTTCAAAAGACCAAAGATAATATCATATCACTTATTTGCTTGAAATCTAATATAGTAGTGTTATCCAACAGACCACGTAATGTAAAACACAAATATAAGCCACTAATGTAACTTTAAACTTTCTAATACCCACCCTTTTAAAGTATAGAGAAGCAGGTAAAATTAAGTAATTTTGTTTAACCCAATGCTAATCTATATTGTTTATCCTAATATATCCAAAATATTGCCATTTTAATGTGTAGTCCTTAAAAACTTATTCGTGAGACATTTTACATTCTGATTTCCATACTAAATCTTTGGTACATGTCAATTTGGACTAGCCACATATTAAATGCTCAATGTCCACATGTTAGTAGTTGCTACCATATTGGACAGTGAAGTTCTAAGGGATTCCCTTCCCACTTAGCATAAAGTCCAAAACACTTCCTTAAGTTCACAAAATTACACATGAACTGACTCCTAACTACCTCATCTCTATCTACTCTTTTCCCTTGTCCACTATGCTCCAATAATAGTGGCCTATCTGTCCTTCCAGCTTGAAAATTTTTTGCTTCCTTAGGGTTTTACCCTTGATGCTACATCTTCCTGGGGTGTTGGTTCACGAATACTCACTTGTCTGGCTGTTTCTTATAATTTCTTTCTCAGCATAAATGTCACCTCCTACCTAATTAATAGGAAACCCCCAGTCTTTTTCTACTTCAATTTTAACTTTTATTGGAACCTAATATTTTCTTATTATTCTCTTGTCTCTCACCTTCCATTAGATGTAAGTTCTTTGATCTAAAATGTCTCATCTGCCTTATTGACCTATTCTTAGGGCCCACCACAGTGTCTGGCACATAGTAAACACTTAATAACCATGTGTTAAATGATTGAATAAATTTATTCAAAGCATAATATTCTCTCTATATCCAGTTCTTTGCTGTCTACCTAGGAAAAAGAGCCAGTAGGCTTTGGCATAACTGTATGCTAGCATGTATGCTAGAATCAAAGATGATGTGTTCACTTAGTGTGAAAAATGATAACCATTTTCAATCTGTCCATGGCTAATTTCCAATTATCTTGCAAGTCTCAGCTTAACTACTGCCTCTGCAGGGAAGTGTTTCTTAAACCTATAGACTATTTTTTCCATGATGTTTGTACCCATGGTACCCTGCATGTCCTCATTTATATTACTCATGATACCTCTGAATACTTGGTACATACTTATGGACAATATTCTCATGAGGGCAGAGGCTGCATTGATCTGCTTTTTAATCTTTTTATCTAGCACAGCGCATAGCATGCAGCAAGACTTCATTATATGTTTGCTGAACTGAAGTAAGACGAACTGACTTACACTGGCATTGAGGCCAGTAGGCCTGAACCTCAATATAAACTTCCTTACTGAGAAAATTAAAGTTCCCACTTTGAAAGAAAACTAAACTTATGTTGGGGGAATGACTCTGATAAAGGGAAAAAAAAGCATAAAACTAAGTATTGTTCTGATAGCCTAACTTCCTTCTTTTACTATCCTAAATTAAGAATCTGATATTTGGATATTTCATTTTGGAAAATCTGAAAAGGTTCAAGCCACTAAAATAGCCACATATGTGAGTGGCTGGGTAGGTATGACTCTATTTAAATTAAAATAGTGCCTTGTTTGGAACCCTGTAGGTTGCCAGAGAAATGGTAAAATGGCAACACCCTTTCAGGAAAAGAGATAAGAGGGATCAAAGCCAGCTTATGGGTGGCAAAGAGGATAACCCTCTATAACATGAAGGATTGATCTCTTTTAGAATGAAAGGAGACTAGCTCTGACAGATGTCAACACATAGAAAAGTAGCACTTTCTGCACTTTCTATCATAAAGATAAATTGGATCCTGTGCCTTTGCTCTTGAGACTATTTGAACTCCATAGCCCAGGTGAAACTACAACCAAAGGCAACTCAATTCAGCCTGGGAGCCAGGCTTTTACTTGCATTTTCTTGATCATTGCCTGCTTTATTAGTTACAATGGGCACATTTTATGAAACAGACCAATGTTTCTGAGTATAATATAGTAACTCTAGGTACAAGTAATCACACTTTTATGCCATGTAAGAGACAGGTTCTGCTCTCACTGGGATAGACCGGGACCATTTTATTTCAGCCAGCAAGTCTTACTAATATGTTACTTTTCATAGCAATTTATTAAACAGCTGCCAGGCACTTTTCTAGGTACTGAGGATAGTGAGAAAAACAGATAAAGTTCTAGCTCTTAGGGTGCTTATATTATACACCAAAGAGTAACTAGGTAACAAAGAAAAAAAAAGTAACTAGAAACAAAGAGTAACTAGAAACAAAGAACAGGTAAAAAAAAAAACTATGTAGCATACTATAAAGGCTATGAAGAAGAACAAAGCATGGTAAGATGACAGAGTGTGACGATGGGGGTAAGGATGATTATTTTAGACAAAGTAGTCAAGGAAGGACTCCCTGAGAAGGTGTCATTTGAGCAGAGACCTGAATAGAATGAAGAAGCAAGCTATGTGAATAGCTGGGACAAGTTGCTTTAGACAGAGAAAACAGAAGCACTTATTTTAACATTTTGTTCAAACCCAAAGCCTTGAGTACTTTCAGAAAATTGGCAGTAGCATTTTTGGAGCCTCCCAGCTTGCTTCCGTGGCCCTCTTCCATTTGAGAGTCTGAAATACCCAGGTCCTGTACATCTGTCATCACAGCCAGCTGACTGGATCCTGCTGCTCACTTTACTCTGGCAAGTCTCCTAGCATATCAAAACCTCCTAGTATATGAAAAGCTCTGGGTCTTCCCTCAAGGAGCTCACAGTAATTTCCTTGGGGATCAGCCTGGGCCCTGATATCTTGTTCTCATGGTTTTTTGGTGAAAAGTCCTAGAACCATGTGGCTAGGCACATTCAATCAATTCCATTGTGCATCCTCAAAGCCTCATACCAGCCTCCTCAGAGTGGATGCCCATAAATCTGGATTCTTGGCCTGATAATGAACTAGATATGCTTTACCCATTTGGACCATGTAAAAGTTATTTTAAGGGTTAAACTTTGTCCTTATTCTTTTTCTTATTTTATATTTTTATTGAGGTATAATTTATAAAGAATGAAATGGACAAATCTTAAGTATATGATTCAATGGCTTTTTACAAATGCATAAACCTGCGTGTCTCACATCACAATCAAGTTAAATATTTCCATCACCCCAGAAAGTTACTCTGTACCCTTTTCAATCAATTCCTCTCCAGAAGTAATTACTGTTCTGATTTTTTTTTTCACCAGCATTTAGTTTTTCCTATTCTTGAATTTAATATAAATGGGTTCGTACAGTATGTACTTGGCTGTGCCTGGTTTCTTTCACTCATCATTAAGTCTGTGAAATTCATCCATGTTGTGTATATCAGCAACTCACCTATTTTAACTGTTGAGTGCTATTCTATGAATATAATCCATTCACTTGTTTATAGAAATTTGAATTGTTTCCAATTTGGAGCTATTATAAATAAAGTAGCAATGAACATTCATTAGCAAGTCTTTCTGTAGACATATCTTTCTGTCTTTCATTTCTTTGGTAATTACGTAGAAGTAGAAGTTGGATCACAGGGTAGAAAGGGATTAAGCATTTTAATGTAGCTAAAAATTTGGCTCTGAAGCTAGAATACCTGTTCATAATGGTAGAAATCCTCTTCTTTGCTGATGTTCTCAGCTTTGGCTAAAAACAAACTGCAATATAGTATAGCATAGTGGTTAACAGTGAGGTCCCTAGACTCATACAGCCTAAGTTTAGATCTTGGCTCTATTACTTAATAGCTGTGAGATTTTGGACATACTATTTCATGATTTTGGAGTCTGGATTAGTTATATGTAAATTATGCTTGTCTCATAGGTCTGTTTAGTGAGGATTCAGTAAAATATACTCTATGAAAGTAGTTAGTATGGTTCCTGGCATTACATAAAAATTTAATAAATGTTGACTTGAGAATGGGAAGACTTAAGTCCTATCTGTACTTCTTTGAAAGCTTCAGTGAATATAACATCAAGATGAAAGGCAACCAAACACCAGAAGTTATGCAATTAAATTACAATTGAAAACCAAACTCTGACCTTAATAACAAGCAAAATTTAGGTGAAATATTCCCTCTTAAAAATAGTGCGCAACCAAAGATCGATTAGCAGTTTTCCTTTACTCTTCAGACTAGCTTTGTCTTCAGCAACATTGTAGTTCCTTGATAAAAATATTGGCTTGTATACATAAGCTTAATATGTTCTCATTTCTTTGCATGTGAACTGTTGACACTCACAGAGGGTGCCAATAATAACAGCTGAACTTGCAAAATATTAATAGGAGAATCAATTCGGCACCATCATTAGAGACAATTAATGTCAGACTCATGCATAAAGATGCCTAACCTATAAGAAACATTTTATGTTTTGTAATTACTAATTTATATATGTTTTACTTATCAATTTCAATAAAATCAATTTCCCGACTCTCTCTGCTGAATACATTTTGGTCAGCCAGAATTAGGCAATGAAAAAAAAAAAAGAGAAGAAGAATGCACAAAATCAGTGTAACTTTTCTTTCCTTTCAAGCAACTCTGCTTGACTTGCAATGTCAAGGTGCTCAGCTGCTAGATCACAATTCAAAACAGGTAATGATGATTTTTTATTTCACTTCCAAAGGAAACTGTGCGTACTAATGTAGCTGTGTTACTAATGTAACTTAAGAGAAACTGAAAATCAAAAATTAAGTTCTCCCTATTCTTTCTCAAGCCAAATCACTAAACAATACCGCTTGACCTAGGAGAGGCCCTGATGTTGGTATAATTGTAAATCAACTTAAAGGGAACTTGAAAAGTTGTTTGGATTTTGTGGCCTTTTTCATTCTTTGAATGAAAAAAGTTAAATCTCAAACCCTTGTATTCACTAGATACGGCCCAAAGAGAAACGTCAAAGTCTTGGTTTTCCCTAATGACATTGTTGGTGATGTGAAAAGTCAGGATTCCACCTCTGAAAGAGCCATAAGGGCCATGTTGGAGGCCAATGTCTTCCTTGATGTCATTCTCATTATGGTAGGAAAATTGTCCCTGCATCTTGGTAGCCCTCCAACTACTTTACGCAGCTATAAACTATGGCTATGTCTGAAATCACTACCCTTCAACCATCACACCCTGGTAATTGTCTTGAACTCTTCTAAAGTAAGAAGCACTCAAAATTCTGGAGAGATAAGGAGTTCAAACTAAAGAACTCTGCATTTCACAAATGCAAGTGCCAGGTGTAAGGGCTTATTCAACCTGTCAGTTATTAACTGACTTACGTGTACCTCTCTGTGTTCCTCTCCTGTACTCCTTTAACTCCCTTGCTTATCACACAGCTGTGTACTTATTACACACCTGCTAGTATGCTTTTCTTCTAAAATGCAAATTTGATTATGTCACTGTCTATTTAGTATCCTTCAGTAGTTTCCTGCTTCTTCCAGGGTAACATTCAGTCTCTACTATGGCCTACAAAAGCCATTCACGATCTGGTCCTTGTTTAAATTTCTAGCATCATCTTCTGCAATCTCTTCCCTTCCACTCTCATTTTTAGCTAAACTGGCCTACCTATGGCTCTTTCAAGAAGCCACACTTGCCTCCCTCACTGCCTTAGTACAAGTTTTTCCTGCTAATTTGAATGTCTTCCTTGCCTCCTCATCCACCTCTCCAAATCTTCTTATTTTTAAAGATTCAACTTCAGTGACATCTAAGATCATTCTTGATTTTGCTCACATATGACCAATAACTGATACCTACATATAATGCAGGTATTCTTTTTACTCTCTCTTAGCCCTTACTGAATAATTTTCTCACAGTATGCTTTTATAATTGTAGGTTTTCTTAGTTGTCTTCCCCACAATACTGTGAGCTCCTGGTAGGCAGGGACCCTATTTTATAAATTTCTGCATTCCCTAGAACCTGAGTACCTGGCTCAAAGTAGGTACTCAATAAATGTTGGCTTAAAAGATGCAACAAAGGGAGTGAAAACCCTTGAAATTCTAACTTAGAAACTCATTTTTTGAGTTCCTAATAGACACATCTTGACACATTAATGTAAACAGTGTGAACACTCTAGACCCAATTCATTAGCATTAGTGCCCCTCTGGACAGCCCTCCTAATCTCCTATCACTTGGAAGGTAGACCTCTGGCATTCTGTCCATTCTTTGAAAGGCCTTTGGCCCCTATTTATATTATGTTTATTATCTCATCTTTCTGTTGAGACCTGATTTTAAGGCTTGACCTTCCTCTGGCTACTGTGTAACCCTCTCCTCTGAATTTCCCTTTGAGGAACTCATGTAACTTGCCTAATACCTTGAGCACTGAGCCTCGGACATGCACAGTATAAAATCTTCCTTTGCTTGGGTTACTTAATAACTTAAATGTACTAACAAATTACTATTTTGTACGTATGTAGTAATACGTAGAATAGCGCCAAAAGTAGTGTGTCTAGAGACTCAAAATGTTCCAGGTCTTAGGGAGAGACAGTAAGAAGGTATATGAGTAATAAGCATTCTCACTACTTAATGCTCTCTAGCATTATCATTCCTTCAAATCTGCAGGGAAAAGCTATGTCCTAATATCTACTAGTAGTTAGCTGAATTGCAAGCCAATTGTCATGCATTTAGTCACCTTATGATTTCTTACATCAAGCTTTACTATGGTTAATAAGGCCAAATGTCCTTACTAAAGTATTTCTTATCCAATAGGCACTACAAATTATATAGGAGTAGACAAGCATCCCTACAGTAATCACAATTTATATTTTTTAAACAAGTGTTTAAACATCTTCAGGAGTAGGTTCCATCTGGAATGAAACAGCTGTTGACCTTTAAGTATAATTTTGCAACACTGGTCTTTCAACTGCTACTGACCCCAAAGAAGGTATCAAATAATGCATTTGCCTTATTGAATAATAATATGCAATATGTTTTAAAGGTCTTCCTTCTCTCTTGGGCCATTGATGTTTTAGTGCTTTCAAAGTGTTTTCAAAAGCATTACAAGATTACCTTTATACTCCTCAAGTCACCTTATATTCTTTTGCAAGATGTCCTGTATCTCATGATTTGATGTAGAGATTAGCATATTATTGATACTTTTCCTGTCAGATGCCTTGTAAAGAAGCAGCATGAATGTAGAATTGTTTCAGTGTCATTTTGAACTGCCTTTCTTTGTATCAAAAAGAATGCTACCATTGTTAAAAACATACCCCTCCAACCCCATCCTGAAGGGAGAGAGAGGGTAGATATGTGATTTGTAAAATGTTACGGAGTTTTATTTGCATGATACAAATGATGAAGAATATCCCAATAGCCAAGCCAAATGTAATACTTTCCTGTGACTTTCACACCACACAAGGAAATATATTATTCCAGATTTTCATAGTGTTTGCTGATGAGTCCTTATACATGGAGAAGTCATCAAACCTTTCTATTATGAGTGAAAAGATACAAATCAGCCCTATTTGTCTAGCCAATAACATAGATTTTGGTGATGTAAGAGGTAGAATTTAATAGGGATTATCATTGCCTTGTCAACAACATCTAGAACAGCTATGACTGAGGGCAACACAAACAACAGGCAAGCGCCAAATTGTTTCTAACTTCTTTGCAGAAAACAAAGAGAAGTAAATTAGCTACCTGAAACATGAACTGGAATAAGAGAACATAAGCAATGCTTACAGCTTATTAAAAGCAAGAAGAAGATGCAAGAAAATAGGTAAGTATGGCAGTGGAGTCTAATTTATGTATATATGTCTCTGTGTTATATAGACATATAATGAAAGAGATGAAGAAAATAAAAGAGAAATGGTGCCATGACATAATGAGCTCAAATAACTAATCTGAAATGGTTTGGGAAATAATTTTGTTTTACTTTTTATTGTGCTTTTATAGTTACAGACATGGTTAAAACTAATTTTGGAGTTGATGTCTAAAATCCAGAGAATAGAGAGGATGTTCAAATAGGAAACCATGTTTTGATAAAGGAATATACTCATCTGTCCATTTTCCCTCCTAAACTTAAAATATTTCAAATATTGGACAGTTAGAAGACTGTATGAATGTAAAGAATAAGAATGATAGTTATCGTATGAGAAGATATAGTACAAGGGAGCAAAAGTTGCCACATACGCACAGAAAGAAAATTCAAACTGGAAAAAATATTTAATGGGAATTATCATTGCCAAAAATATGATTCTTTACTCTCCTTGACATGCTGTTTACTTCTAGCAGCAGGTACAAACAATGCAATCTGAGTTGGTCTCCCAGTTATAAGGGTAGGTTGGGCCATTTACACTCATTTAGTCTCTCTTTGGGACTAGAAGTGCAGCTTTATAAGAAAGATGAATCACTGTAGGGGAAAGCATAATGATGTTAGAGTATTACATGCCAAGAACATAATAAGAATGGCCAAACCCTATGCCTTATTTGCTGGCCAGGCTCAAGATTTGTACCCCAGTAAGCCTACACTGAAATTAACCACAAGGGAATGAGTGAAAGAGCAAATACTTATGCACTACATTTCTCAAAGGTTACCAGATTTTTCTGGGGGAGGATACACGCATACCTTGTCCACCAGTTGCTCACTGTGTTAATATAGCTGAGATGAGATATCCATATATAAAAAAGATAATAAAGTAATAAAATGAGAAATGTAATTCACTTTATGAAAACTCATTTTTTGATCAGCTCTAAATAAGCCTCTTTACCACCTTAAATGAGTACAAATAGCATCAGCAGTTCCTATACCATCACATAGTTCAGATGTTTGGAGATTAGAAAAGTATATGTCCATATTCAGTGAAAAATTGCATATGTATATGAGAAGAAAGGGTAGCATTACTTAATCAGTGAATTTGTTGGATGCACAGTTTCTATAACATCTTAAAAAGCATCTTAATACGTGTGGAGTGCATGTTTTTAAATTTAAAAACACAGGCTTCAATAAATGCACAATAAAAAGTAAAACAAAATTATTTCAAGCAGTAATATTGTGATAGTGCCTACTTGGGCATTCAAGGCTTAGCTAGAATGAGATTAGATACCAGGTGCTAACAAAAGATGACAAAGTCTATATATTGGCGCCTTCCTATCAATAATGCCATAATAAAATGAACTATAGAGTTACTGTGAATTCAATCTATGATACATTTAGAAACAAGATACTACATCTACTTCTATTAAGATGCATAGAAACTACAGTGTCCCATAATTCATTTACACATAACAAGGCATTTGCTCCTAACTACGAACCACCCCCAATTTCTTAGTGTTTAGTGAGCAAGTAGAAAATTTAACCTTTGTCAATTAGACTAACCTTAAATTGCTATGTAAGCATCTTGACGACAGCTGTCAATTCAGAAGCAGTTTATCAGAACTGAAAGATGCAAAAAATGCTGACTTGATGTGACAGTGATGAAAAAAATTTGCTAAGGCATGTATCCCTGCAGCAAATGTCTCTGTACCACAGCAGATGGCTTTACTGGTTTTACAGCAGAAAACCAGTAAAGCCAAAACTATGAAAACTTTAACTCTTCACTCTGGAAGACTAAAGACTTAATACGAATCACTTTCCTAAACCTTTAAAATCAGAGCTTGGTCTTAGAGCTTCATAGATGTTAGCAAAGTCGTTTGTGCTATGCTTTTGGTTGACAACATAAACTAAGCATTTAGAAAGAAAAACACTGAAAATTTCCACTAACAGTCCACAAAACTTATCAGACATGCTTTACTTGATGGAGCTATGCTACCATACCTATTGCCTGGGGAAAGACACATCATGCAGATAATGAATAATTTACTGGGAAGTACATACTCACATCATACCCATTTGTACTTGCTGTCACAAAGCAGCTAAGGGCTGATTTGTGTAACTCAGTGAGGGCCATGTGGGTCCCCAAGCACCCTGTTTGGGAAGAAACTACAATGCAGGAGGGCAGCCTTCCTGGGCAGTAGGGAGGCAGGAGACACAAAATCTCAGAGACCACCAGTGACCTTGCCAACAATGAAGAGTGCCTGAGAGAGAGATCCAAGATGGTGGATTAGCAACAGCTCAGGAATGTAGCTCCCAGTGAAAGCACAGAGAGCGAGTGGACGCTGCACTTTCAGACGAATTTCTGTTGCCCACAGACCAAGAGATTCCCAGCGGAGGAGCCACACGGGTCGCCAGCGTGATTTTTTGGCCAGCGCGGCTGTTTTGCCAGCGCCCCAGTGCGGCGCTTCTCGGTGCGGAGCATACGGGACGGGGTGCCCTGTGAGTCCCGTCCGGCTGGTCCCATCCCCACAAGGAGAACAGTAATTGGAAACGCTGAGGACTGAGAGTTTCACAGCAAGCACAGCCAAACCGGGAAGGTCCAGCTCTGTGGGGAAGGGGTGTCCGCCAAAGGAAAACTAAGAAACAGAAAAAACTTCATCTAGCTGTAGCTAGACCCATCTCACATGCAAGAATACACAAAGACTCAAAACAGAGGGATGGAGGAAGACATACCAACCAAATGGAGAGGAAAAAAAAAAAAAAAAACAGAAGCCGCAATTTTCGTCTCTGATAAAACAGACTTTAAAGCAACAAAGACCATAAGAAACAAAGAGGGACATTACATGGTGGTGAAAGGATCAATGCAACAAGAAGAGCTAACGATCTTAAATATATACGCACCCAATACAGGAACACCCAGATACATAAGGCAGGTTCTTCATGACTCACAAAGAGACTTAGACTCCCACACAGTAATAGTGGGAGACTTTAACATTACACTGTCACTATTAGATCAATGAGATAGAAAATTAACAAGGATATCCAGGACTTGAACTCAGACCTGGAACAAGTAAACTTAACAAATATTTACAGAACTCTCCACCCCAAACCCACAAAACACACATTTTTCTCAATATCACATTAAACCTATTTTAAAAGTTGTCACATAATTGGAAGTAAATCACTCCTCAGCAATTGCATAGCATTTCACAGGTTTAAATAAAATATTGGTTGGCTGCTTGTTTGTCATTTTCATCCCTTATTCCTTCCTGTCTCCATTGTTAAGCACAATTATTGACATAAAAGAGGTTTTTAATACCCATTTTTAGACTGCATTCTAGCTTGGGCAATAGAACAAGAATCTCGTTCTCTCTCCCTCTTCCTCTTCCTCTTTCTTTCTCTCTTACATTCTTTTTTCTTTCTTTCACTCTTTCTTTTTTTCTTCTTTTCTCTCTTTTTCTTTCTTTCTAAAAAATAAAAAAAATTTTTAAAACTGAGGGTTCTCTTGCTGTCTATGCAAACTATGATAACATTTTAGGAATGAATATAACTTTAGTGACAATCTGATTTAATCCTTTCATTTTTATAACAAGGAAGTTGTAAAAAATACAAGGACAATTCCATTATTAGGAACTTCAGGTCTCCCAAATCTCTGTTTAGTTTCTAAAACTGGTTTTAAATAAGCCTGCAGATTTTTATGTGAACCATTAAAAGAATAAGCAATTCTACAAATTCTATGTTCTACAAATAAAATTTTTATATTATTATTGTGTTGAATTAGTATTACCAACCTTGGAGACAGAAGTAAAAAAAAAGACTTGAATTAAAAAATTTTTACTTTTATCCACCATTCTAACAATTTTTTTTAAAGAAATGAACAACGTACAGTTTTAAAATCAAAATAGTTATGCTAGTTTCTGTAAACAGAGGAAATTTACTTTGCTGGGCCAATATACTGTGCAACTGTTATAAACAAAGCTGATTCCCAGTATATACCAAAAATAGCACATCCAAGCTGTCTGCTGGCCTTTTAATCCACAGACATAAGATAGAGCTGATATTATTTTTTATTTGTGGTAATATACACAATATTTTACTAATGAAAATTATAATTATTTTTCCCAAAATTCTGCTGGATTCTAAACAGTTCAGTAAACTTCAGTGCATTAAATTATTTCTCTTATTTCCTGCCATTATTCTTATGAAGTGGCATAGCCTCATTTCACAGTTTATATTCTTCCTATTTACTGATGATATTTTAGTCTTTCATGTTCTCTTATCTCTTTTATCTAGTCTATGTCCCTCCAGTTAAGCCTGGTGAAAGAAAGAAAGAAAGAAAGAAAGAAAGAAAGAAAGAGAGAGAGAGAGAGAGAGAGAGAGAGAGAGAAAGAAAGAAAGAAAAAGAAAGAAAGAAAGAAAGAAAGAAAGAAAGAAAGAAAGAAAGAAAGAAAGAAAGAAAGAAAGAAAGAAAGAAAGGAGAAAGAGAAAGAAAAAGTAAGATTAAAGATTAAGATTTAACTAAATTTCTTTTAGTCCACCATACAACCTTTTGCTACCCTGAAAATCCCACTATGTAATTTGTGCTTTATCTACAACATATTTTGTAAGTTGCTCTGAAATTGTCTCCTAATTTTAAGTTATGTGTTTCTCCAGTTAGATTGCTGGCTGTTGATGAATAAGAACGTATCATTAGCTTCTTTTGCATCTTCAAAGTGCTTGAATATATGTATATATGCTTGCTGTGTGATCTTTATCCATAATTATACTTTTTTCACCATATTCCTTTCCAAAATGCTTGGAACTCTGTTTTTTAAAGATGAAGCCATGTGTGTGAGAATCTGGTGGCAAGACACTGCCGTGTAGCACTTTTACATATAACGAAGTCTAACTCCTGATCATAAAGGAAAGTGATGCTGCAAACTGTGTGTCTTGTGAACCTTTGAGAGCCAGTGTGGACCAGTTGTTAAATCATTCCAATGTATAAATTCAATCTTCCAGGTCAGATTACTTATGAGATAAAAGGTTGTCACATAATAACTATGTGCCCTAAGAGGAGAATGATTTTATACCAAGTCCTTTATACAATGTAACAAGAGGAGCAATTGTTTCTTCTTCTGAACTGAAGCATGAAATAGACTTGGTTTAAAAAGTAGCAGTAGTTTCAGGAGTTTTGAAAAGGCTGGGAAAAAGTAATATTTATCAAAATTACCCTCCTACTGCAGAAAAATTGCCCCAACATCCCAGCCAGAAGAAACCTCTCTATCCATTGAATTTCTCTGTTATGCACCATTTTTTGTGGCATTTGACACCTACTGGCTTTGATCTGTCAAGTTACCAAAGTAAAGGGAACATGCTGAGAGAGAAGGAAAAATAGGTTATGTTTGGGGTGGATAGAAAGAAAGTGAGTTTGAGGTCATATACGGATCACATAAAGCCCCAGGCAAGAAATTCTAATTTATTTGGGTTGAGTAGAGGGAGGAACTATTAAGATACTCTTGAGGAGAGAGTTGAAAAATGACATCTTGATAGTTATACTACAGAAAAAAGAAATCGTCTACTCATATATATTAAAAAGTGACAAGTATATACTGAAAAGTGACAAGAAAAAAATGGAAATATTTATGTATTTTTTATTGCCATGTTGCCATTTTGGAATGCCCATCTAAACAAGATAATGATCCCAATGCCTTTTGCCATGATGTGCATGGCATCTCTCAGTAACACATAACAGGCGTTCACTAAATTTGTTGAATGAGTGAATAAATAAGTTTAAGCAAATACAGACATAAATAGCTCTTTATTAACTAGAATAATCTTCCACGTGTATGTCATTACCTTGATTTCAGATTTTTGTACATAGTTTATTTCTGTAGGTAGTTCATTTCTAAAAAAAAATAACCTTCATGATGATGATGATGGTAAAAGAGAAGAAAAGAGTGATGAAGGAGAAAGGTCTACTTGCTCATTATTTATTATGTGCTAAGCATTATATTAAGTGCTTTGCCCTCATATACTTATTTTCCCCATCCAACAAGAGAAAACTTAATTATGCAACTAAAAACCAAGTTTGAGCAATACTAACAAATCACTCAAGGTTCTCATTGACAGTTGTAGCAGACACTGTTGATGTCCTACCCCTTGGGCCACCTGAGCCCACCTGTGGCTGAGTAGATAATGTCAGAACATTGCCAGCTTCCCAGTTCCCACATTTTTGTCTCTCATCACTGCCTGAGATTACCTGGGAGCTGGCTTGCTGGCAAACAGGTACAATCTGCAAGTGTGGAAAGGTTATCTCTCCACCAGTGGTGGATGAAAGTCCTTAGATAGATGCCTCAGACTCTCAGTCTTACAGGAATCAGGGATTCTGAGCCATGTGTCATACACTTTCCCAACAGGTTTCAGAAGTTTTACAATTGAGAAGAAGCCTTCATTTCATGTTTCTTTCAAAGCAACTTTGTCATTGATACCTATATTAAAGCATCAGGGCCTGGCTTGGTGGCTCACGTCTATAATCCCAGCACTTTGGGAGGCTGAGGCAGGTGGATCACCTCAAGCCTGGAGTTCAAGAACAGCCTGGCCAACATGTTGAAACCCCATGTCTACTAAAAATAATACAAAATTAGCTGGGTATGATGACACACATGTGTAGTTCCATCTACTCAGAAAATCACTTTAACCCAGGCCTGGGCAACAGAGCGAGACTCTGTCTCCCAAAAGAAAAAAATAAATAAAAGCACAAGGCAATGTGGTCCGATAGTATGTAACACGATAAAAGAATTGAGCTTCTTGTTTCTAGTTGAAAACTTTAGTACTGTGAGAGAAGAAAGAGGAGGAGGAGGAGGAAGAGGAGGAAGAGGAAGAGGAGGAAGAGGAGGAGGAGGAGGAGGAGGAGGAGGAGGAGGAGGAGGAGAAAGAAATCTCCTATCATCTTTGTTTGGATCCCCTAAAGGCTGACCTTGAGGCAAGCACTTGGGTGTAGACACTTTACTGGGGGTAAAGGGATATCATAGAAGGTTAGATTAGAGGGAGACAATTGCAAAAAATGTTCTATGCACCTCTAATCGTTTTACATGTTACATGCTTTGCTTCAGTAATTTTTCAAAATCTAATTTTAAAAAATGTAACAAAACCCACTACTTGCCAGACATATCTACATGAATGTCCCACCAATACCTCAGACTTATCTCTAGAACCCAGTCAGCACTATCTAAACACACTCTCCATCTCCCCCAACACCATGCATCCCTCCACCCCACCCTGTTCTTCCCCATTCCAACTCTTCCATCTGGTTGCTTTATGTTTTTTCATGATATTACCAGTATCTCTGGCACCAGGCCTAAAAATGCTGGTCATATTTTAATTCCTCATAGTACCTACACCACACAATACCCATCAAGTTTTTTCCCCGATGTCTTATGAGTTCTTTTATTTTCTCTGTCCTGCTCTTTATGTAAGTTTGGGTCTTGGAACTGCCTTTATGCCTACACCATTTGTCAGCAACCATCTCTTGTCTCACCATTGTATATGATATTCACATTTGACTACATTATATTCATATTATATCTTCCTTTGTAAATTATAAACTGAGATTAGGACTCACTTTTTATACAGCTTTATATCTACCAAAGAACTTAGCATATAGTTTTGCGTGTAACAATGAATGAACATAAACCTGTAAATTTCCAGTTTATGACATTAATGATGTAAAAAGTCAAAATCGTGTAAGCGTCATTTAAAAAATACAGCACACTTGCTACTTACCAGGTAGCATATTAAGTGCTAGAGATACAGTGGTAAACAACAGGAGCAAAACAAAACATGTTTTCTATTCTCAAATTCTAGTGAGAAAGATACAATGAAGAAAATATATGATTATAAATTAAAGAGTTCTGGAGATAATAAACAGATTGTTTGCAAGAGAATATTATGGAGACCTATTTTAAATTGGATGGGCAGAAAGTCCTTTGTGAGGAGATCTTTAAGCCGAGATTGAAGAAAGAGAAAGAGGAATCATGTGAAAAGTCAGAGGCTATGTGTCCAAGCAGAGGTAAACTAATATGGTAAAGGCCTTGAGGATGAAAAAAAACCTTGATGCACTTAAGGAAATTAAGAAAGGCCGATATGACAAAAGCCAGCTGATCCAGAGGGAGTTGCCAATGCCAAGGCTGGTGCCGCAGTTAGAGGCAAGATCATAGGGTCCTTTTAGGCCACAATTGAGTGTGGTTTGTACTATAACAGAGCAATGGAAAACTATTTAAAGGATTTAAGCAAGGGAGTAGATGCATGATTCATTTAGAATTTTAAAAGTTCACTTTAGCTTCTGTGCAGAAATTTGATGAGATGGGGGAATAACAAAGAAAGATCATGTAGCAGATTATATATATTATTTATATTAATTATATATAAATGTTATATTAATTATATATAAATGTTATATATAAAAATGTTATTAATATATATAATATATAGATGTTATTAATATTAATATATAAATGTTATTCATATATAATACATACACTAGTATAATTAATATCTATAAATAATTATAAA
>CAUYLG010003242.1:0-27823 GCA_963573385.1 Cacajao melanocephalus | reverse complement strand
CCAAGCAAATGGAGAGCAAAGAAAAAAAAAAAGCAGGAGTAGCAATGCTAATTTCTGATAAAATGGACTTTAAACCAACAAAGATCAAAAGAGACAAAGAAGGGCAGTATATAATGGTAAAAGGATCAATGCAACAAGAAGACCTAACTATCCTAAATATATATGCACCCAATGCAAGAGCACCCAGATACAAAAAGCAAGTTCTTAAAGACCTACAAAGAGACTTAGACTCCCACACAATAATACTGGGAAACTTTAACACTCCACTGACAATATTGGAGAGATCAATGAGACAGAAAGTCAACAAGGATATCCAGGACTTGAACACAGATTTGGACCAAGCAGACCTAACAGACATTTACAGGACACTCCACCCCAAATACACAGAATACACATTCTTCTCATCAACACATTGCACTTACTCCAAAATTGACCACATAATTGGAAGTAAATCACTGCTCAGCAAATGCAAAAGAATAGAAATCATAACAAACAGTCTTTCAGACCACAGCGCAGTCAAATTAGACCTCAGGATTAAGAAAAGCACTCAAAGATGCACAATCACATGGAAACTGAACAACTTGCTCCTGAATGACGAATGGATAAACAATGAAATGAAGGCAGAAATAAAAACGTTCTTTGAAACCAATGAGAATGAAAACACAACATACCAGATCCTATGGGACACATTTAAAGCAGTGTCTAGAGGGAAATTTATAGCAATAAATGCCCACATGAGAAATAAAGAAAGATCTAAAATCTACACCCTATTATCAAAATTGAAAGAGCTAGAGGAGCAAGATCAAAAAATCTCAAAAGCAAGCAGAAGATGAGAAATAACTAAGATCAGAGCAGAACTGAAGGAGGTAGAGATGCAAAAAACCCTTCAAAAAATCCATAAATCCAGGATCTATTTCTTTGAAAAGATAAAAAAAAAAATAGACCACTAGCTAGACTAATAAAAAAGAAAAGAGAGAAGAATGGAACAGATGCAATAAAAAACGATAAAGGGGAGATCACCACCGATTCCTCAGAAATACAAACTACCATCAGAAATTACTACAAACAATTCTATGCACATAAACCAGAAAATCTGGAAAAAATGGATAAATTCCTGGACACTTGCACACTCCCAAGACTAAGCCAAGAAGTTGAAACTCTGAGTAGACCAATAACAAGATCTGAAGTTGAGGCAGCAATTAATAGCTTACCAATCAAAAAAAGTCCAGGTCCAGATGGGTTCACAGCTGAATTCTACCAGATTACAAAGAGGAGCTGGTACCATTACTGTTGAAACTATTCCAAACAATACAAAAAGAGAGAATCCTCCCTAACTCTTTCTATGAGACCAACATCATTCTGCTACCAAAATCTGGCAGAGACACAGCTAAAAAACAAAACTACAGGCCAATATCCACGATGAACATTGATGCAAAAATCTTCAATAAAATCCTGGCAAACTGAATCCAACAGCATATCAAAAAGTTTATCTACCACGATCAAGTAGACTTCATTCCAGGGATGCAAGGCTGGTTCAACATATGCAAATCTATACACGTAATTCACCAAATAAACAGAACCAAAGACAAAAACCACATGATTATCTCAATAGATGCAGAGAAGGCCTTCAACAAAATTCAACAGCCCTTTATGCTAAACATTCTCAATAAACTAGGTATCGATGGAATATATCTCAAAGCAATAAAAGCTATTTATGACAAGCCCACAGACAATATCATACTGAATGGGCAAAAATTAGAAGCATTCCCTTTAAAAACTGGCACTAGACAAGGATGCCCTCATTCACCACTCCTATTCAATATAGTATTGGATGTTCTAGCCAGAGCAATTAGGCAAGAAAAAGAAAGAAAGGGCATTCAATTAGGAAAAGAAGAAGTCAAATTGTCCCTATTTGCAGACAACATGATCATATATTTAGAAGACCCCATCTTCTCAGCCCAAAACTTCCTTAAGCTGATAAGCAACTTAGGCAAAGTCTCAGGATACAAAATCAATGTGCAGAAATCACAAACATTCCTATACTCCAATAACAGACTTAAAGAGAGCCAAATCATGAGTGAACTCCCATTTACAATTACTACAAAGAGAATAAAATACCTAGGAACACAACTAACAAAGCAGTTAAAAGATCTCTTCAAGGAGAACTACAAACCACTGATTAAGGAAATAAGAGAGGACACAAACAGATGGAAAAACATTCCATGCTCATGGTTTGGAAGAATCAATATTGTGAAAATGGCCATACTGCCCAAAGTAATTTATAGAGTCAATGCTATCCCCATCAAGCTACCACTGATCTTATTCATAGAACTGAAAAAAACCACTTTAAACTTCATATGGAACCAAAAGAGAGTCCACGTAGCCAAGACAATCCTAAGCAAAAAGAACAAAGCTGGAGGCATCACACTACCTGACTTCAAACTATACTATAAGGCTACAGTAACCAAAACAACACAGTACTGGTACCAAAACAGACATATAGACCAAAGGAACAGAACAGAGGCCTCGGAAGGAATGTCACACATCTACAACCATCTGATCTTTGACAAACTGGACAAAAACAAGCAATGGGGAAAGGATTTCCTGTTTAATAAATGGTGTTGGGAAAACTGGCTAGCCATATGCAGGAAGCTGAAACTGGACCCCTTCCTTACACCTTATACAAAAATTAACTCCAGACAGATTAAATATTTAAACATAAGAACTGACACCATAAAAATCGTGGAAGAAAACCTAGGCAAAACCATTCAGGACATAGGCACAGGCAAGGACTTCATGACTAAAACACCAAAAGCAATGGCAACAAAAGCCAAACTAGACAAATGGGTCTTAATTAAACTTAAGAGCTTCTGCACAGTGAAAGAAATAATCATTAGAATAAACCGGCAACCAACAGAATGGGAAAAATTTTTTTGCAATCTACCCATCTGACAAAGGGCTAATACCCAGAATCTACAATGAACTAAAGCAGATTTACAAGAAACAAACCCATCCAAAAGTGGGCAAAGTTTATGAACAGACACTTTTCAAAAGAAGACATATATGAAGCCAACAAACATATGAAAAAAAGCTCATTGTCGTTAGAGAAATGCAAATCAAAAGCACATTGAGATACCATCTCACACCAGTTAGAATGGCGATCATTAAAAAATCTGGAGACAACAGATGCCGGAGAGACTGTGGAGAAAAAGGAACACTTTTACACTGTTGGTGGGAGTTAAATTAGATCAATCATTGTGGAAGACAGTGTGGCGATTCCTCAAGGATCTAGAAATAGAAATTCCATTTGACCTAGCAATCCCATTACTGGGTATACACCCAAAGGATTATAAATCATTCTATCATAAAGACACATGCACACCTATGTTCATTGCAGCACTGTTTAAGATAGCAAAGAGCTGGAACCAACCCAAATGTCCATCGATGATAGACTGGACAAAAAGAATGTGGCACATATACACCATGGAATACTATGCAGCCATAAAAGATGATGAGTTCGTATCCTTTGTAGAGACATGGATGAAACTAGAAACCATCATTCTCAGCAAACTGACATAAGAACAGAAAACCAAACACCACATGTTTTCACTCACAGGCCGGCGATGAACAATGAGAACATTGGGCACAGGGAAGGGAACAATACTCACAGGGCTAGGGTTGGGGGGTGGAGGGGAAGGGAGTGGGGACAGCAGGGGGTGCAGGGAGGATGGGGAGGGATAACACAGGAGAAATGCCTGATGTAGGCGATGTCAGGTGGGGGGTGATGGAGACAGCAAACCACCATGGCATGTATGTACCTATGCAACAATCCTGCAGGATGCAGGTCATGCACATGTACCCCAGAGCCCAAATGCAATTAAAAAAAAAAAAAAGGCATAAAAACAACAACAACAACAACAACAACAAAGAAATACCTGAGAATGGGCAATTTATAAGAAAAGAGGTTTAATTGGCTCACAGTAGAAAAAACATAGCACTGATATCTCCTTCTGGGGAGGCCTCCGAAAGTTTACAATCTTGGTGGAAGGTGAGGGGAAAGCCGGAATCTCAAATGGCAAAAAATGAGAGCAAGAGAGGGAGCAAAGACAAGTGCCATACACTTGAACAACCAGGTTTCATGAGAACTCACTCGAGGTCATGAGGACAGCACCAGGCCATGAGTGGTCTGCCTCTATGACCCAAACACCTCCTATCAGGCCTGATATGATTTGGCTGTGTCCACACCCAGATGTCATCTTGAATTGTAATCCCTATAATCCCCAAATGTCATGGGAGGGACCTGGTATGAGGTAATCACATCACAGGGGTGGTTTCCCCCATGCTGTTCTTATGATACTGAGTGAATTCTCACAAGATCTGATGGTTTTATAAGTAGCTGGCATTTCCCCGGCTGGCACTCATTCTCTCTCTTGGCTGCCCTAAGAAGAGGTGCCTTCCACCATGACTATAAGTTTCCTGAGCCTCCCCAGCCATGTGGAACTGTGAGTCAATTAAAACCTCTTTTCTTTATAAATTACCCATTTTCAGGTATTTCCTTATAGCAATGTGAGGATGGACTAATTCCAGGCCCTAACTCCAACTTTGAGGAGTACATTTCAACATGAGATTTCAGCAGGGACAAATATCCAAACCATGTCAGACATGTTTTCATTGTACCAAAGATCAAAGGCCTATCAGCCGTGCCCATATGGGTTCAGTCCACCTGAAGCAGCATCTTTTCCCAATTATCACAAATATTCAATATATACTCATAGCAGCCTTTAGGTAAAAGTAATGTGAAGGGAGAATAAATCTTGGGGCCCCAAAATCACTAAGCTAAAGGGAAAAGTCAGGCTGGGAACTGCTTAGGGCAAACCTGCCTCCCATTCTATTCAAAGTCACCCCTCTGCTCACTGAGATGAATGCATATTTGACTGCCTCCTTGGTAAAGCTAATCAGAAACTCAAAAGGATACAACCATTCATCTCTTATCTACCTAATTGTCCTACCTTTGTTTCAAGTTGTCCTGCCTTTTCTGGTCTGAACCAATGTTTATCTTACATATGTTGACTGATGTCTCATGTCTCCCTAAAATGTATAAAATTAAAATGCTCTGACCATTTTGGGCAAATGTCATCAGGACCTCCTGAGGCTGTGTTATGGGTGCACATCCTCAACCTTGGCAAAATGAACTCTGTATGTTAGCCAAGACCTGTCCAAGATTTTTGAGGTTCACAGTAATGATAGGTGCACTTAACCTAAAAATGTTAAAAGGTACTATTTATAGGTGAGATAATAAAAGGTTAAAGCATGCCATTTAATGTTAATTACTTTTGCACCAACCTAATATTAAATAACATCTATATATGTGGGAGGTAAAGGAGAGATCATGGGTGGTAGTCAAAGTAAGATAGCACCTCATTGATCATGTGAAGACCCAATAATTGTGGTATCAGCATATTTAGAAATGTGACAGTATCTATAAAAAGATGTAAAAACTGTTAAAAGTGGTTGCAAGTAGGGAGAGAAAAATAGGGCTGGGAAAAAACATGTGGAGCCAATTATTATTATTTTTTTACCATAAGATCTTCTATACAATTTGATTTTTAAAAAATGACTTTGCTTATATTATTTTGATAAAGTAGATATTTTAAAGCAACACAAAAAAGTATTTTAAGTCATTATATTTTTTCTGAGCAATTCTTTTTCTCTTTGTTGTTATAAGTCTAGAAATCTGAAGGTTAGAGGATATAGACATAGAGCAGGATCACATACCAGTCAACAAACATTATGTCAGGAAAAGATATGTGAAAGCGAAGAATGTCTAGTGGCAGACAGACAGGTGTAGGAAAGAATAATAGTAAGGGGAAAACACAGCAAACAATCTGGACAAAGAAAAGACAGGAAATTCTATTTTTTTGCCTTGTGATTATTCATGCATTCAAAAGACATTTATTGTGTACTTACTCTACGACAGGTGCTATGTTGATTAAAAAAAAATGACCTAGAAATGATCCCAGCCATTTAAAAATCTGTAATTTTATAGAACTGGCAAGAATGGATCCCAGTATGCACAGGACAAGCCATGAAATAAGTATCACAAAAGAGGTGCAAACATAGTGCTGGAAGAGTTCAAAGGAAGTTAATAACTCTTGATATGACAAGATATTAACATAGCTCATGCTAAAAGTCAGAGAGACATCACAGGACAAGATATCCACGGAATAGCTAAACATCTCTGTGAAAAGGAGTGTTTTTCTCATTTTTTTAACCAGGCCTAGTTGCAAAATATTTGAAGGCATCCTTCAGGCAAATATAAAAATGATTAATACTTTTGAAAATATATGCCAAAATAATGATAGATGGTAAAAGTTCTCATGCCAGGAATGTCTGTTGGACTTTTAAACACTCTTTCAAAACCACAATCAATATAATAGAAACAATCCTTCTCTGAAACACCAACTATTAATAAATCTGCCTGAACCAAAAAGTAAATCCAGCTTCTAACCAGGCTCAA
Organism: Cacajao melanocephalus; assembly: GCA_963573385.1. NCBI lineage: Eukaryota > Metazoa > Chordata > Mammalia > Primates > Pitheciidae > Cacajao > Cacajao melanocephalus. The sequence goes on along the minus strand of CAUYLG010003242.1, from coordinate 21,306 downwards.
GGAAAGCATACTCCTGTGGCATCTTTCTTATTAAGGCCATAGAGCTTCCTCATGACACTGAGATATGATATTAAGCAAAACTCAAGGTACCTTTAATGAGGTTGATACAAGAGTCTTCAGATTTAGTCATATAAATACAGCACCTACTCTAACAACAAGACCAATGGCTAGAACTGTGATACTGTCTTTCTTTTGACTTCTCAAGTAAAAGCTTCCATTGGTCATTTAATGGGGGTACTTTTATATCCCATTCATTTTTCCTTCTATGTGGGTAGAAATTCCTTAGTTCTTCCCTTCCACCCTCTCACTCACTCTTCCAGGGATACTGGTGAGAAGGGAAAGAGAAACTGGACATAAATGTCTCAGGGCCTTTCTTTCTTTTTTCCTCTTTAAGATCCAATTGCTCACAGAGAATCACACATTTTACTTTTTCTAAGGCCAGTGTTTATAGGGGCAAGGTCTTACAAGGAAGAGTGATGGATATCTAGTTGTGCTTGTGACTGGGTGTGTAAATCTTCCAATTTGTGGGTAGAGTGTTAGCAAGTTAATTAACAGACCCCAAACCACTTTTCCAACTAACCAATGTCAGTAATAAATGATGGAATTTACTCTCTATCCTCCTTATTCTTCTGACCTTCTTAATCAATTCAGAATTTGGTTAAGGAAAGGGGTTGATATTTTTGTCTCCCCTTGAAACCCAACAATTTCTTACCAAATATACACACAATGAAGCAATAAAGCTAGCACCATCAGCATATTTATGTTGCACTAATGATAGAATCAGAGCTATATGACTAGTTAATTATACATTAAGAGGTCACTCAGTTTTTCCTATTGCACCGCTGCTTTTATTGACACAGACACACAATCCACTTTTTATTATTACTGCATACACATAGAAATAATGTACATACACATGTGTATGTACATTTACATGTAAAATATGTATATATTGCATACAATGAAACACTTCAAATAAATAACAAAAGAAGAGAAAATAGTATAGTGAACTCAATATACCTGTCACTCAGCTTCCACAATTAAAATAACTTAAAGAAATAACCAAACTTGTTTAAACCACCTTTTCTCTCCAACTTTTCCCATTCACACCAGTCATTCTATATATCATCTCTCTGTGACTTCCAGAATCATTGACAGAAAATAGAGAAGTCAGAAAGAAGAGAAGGATGAGTCTGGTGGTTTGGATTCAAGTAGGTACTAGATGAACCAGACACAATCCCTGCCCTCAGGGAGCGTACACCATACAATGAAGGAGTGTGGAGAGATTTGAAGGAAATTATACAGCATTCAGGGTGTACTTTTATCACCAACAATATTTTGTCCTGCATAATCCAAATTTTTGGGTAGATTTTTGAGATTTTCCTAGCAGTTGGAATTGTCTTGAAGTTGGTAGAGGACTATTATAGCTACCATTCACAGACCTGTGGAAAATGTGGTATTACTAACACAGTTTTAGATAGATGAGAAAACAGGCTTGGCAAGGTAAAATGATAGGCTCTAAATTACACAGGTAAGAAAGATCAGGCTGGCACTTAAATCCAGGTCTGTTTGACTTCAAAACTCATGCTCTTAACCATTCGACTTATTTTCTCCCATTGTACAAAAAGAGGTTTGTTTGATTTCCTTAGTGGATGGCATGAACTTAAAATACGAGTAAAAGCAACATGGATCAACATAGGCAATTCGGAGAAGACGCAGGCTGTGCCCGCCTAATGGAACTCTGGAGTAAGTGTGGATGAGAGAGAAATCCAATGGAGGTAGTAAAGAGAGAAATACTGAGTTTCAGTTTATTTTGAGAAGTGAAATAAATGTACAAGAAACAAATCAGGATAATAGCACAGTATCACCAAATTTTTTCAAGAATTTTTTTTACATTATATACATTTAATGGTGAGCTTTTATATTACATATTTAAATGATCTGTTCTAGCCACATTTTTATGATAATGACAACCTCAACCCCTTCTCAAACGAATCTAGGAAGGATTAGGCCCAGCCTAATGCGTTGGTGAAACAGTAAATAGTCTATACATTTTAACCAGGAAAGACATATCCTTTCCCTTAGTCCCAATGCTTTCCTTCTTCCTTTCCTTATTAACTCTCTACCAAGTTGTCAAAGATGTCCAAATTCCACAACTGGTTGTTTAATCCTTTTCAAGTGCAGATTGTCTTTCTTGGTGGCAAACAAACACATTTGATCAGGAGTTAAGAGATGGAAAAGAGACGGGAAGATGAAGTTAGAGAGGAAGGAAAAAAGATATTGATGCGGAAAGGGAAGATAAGAAATAGCAAATATAAAATTGCTTGCTTCTTGTCATAATTCTGCATAAGATATTTGGCTATCTCCGTAAAATAACACACTTTAAATCTTTTTGAGAACATTGAAGCCACTGAGGGTAATTATTTAGGCAGGACATCAGAAATGTTAATCAGAATAAAGTTAGTTGGGAGAAGCAGTATCACAAAAGCAGTAACACCAACACTTGGTATGAAGTCCTTTAGTTGTATCAATTCTAGTGGGCATGTAAATAAATGACTTGTTTTAATTTGTATTTCCCTAGCACCTAATAAGGTTGTGAAACTTTTTATGTGCTTATTCGTTATCCACATGTCTTCTCCGGTGAAGTGTTTCTTCACATCTTTTGACATTTTTTAAATGTAATTTTTGTCTTCTTATCGAGTTGTAAGAGTTTGTTATATGTTCTGGGCACTGCCCTGAATCAGATAAGTATATTCCAATTATTTTCTCTGGTTCTGTAGCTTGTCTTCAAAGATTCAGCTTTTCTCACTGTGTCAAAAAATTAGAAATTGAGTTCTACAGAGCATCTGAGTTCTGCAGCGGTGTTCCAAGGTGCTGAAGTGGGTAAGAAACAGCATTTCTGCTACCTTCCATCTTTCCTGTCTCTCTCTCTCTCTCTCTCTCTCTCTGTTCATCTATCTATCCATTTACATATTTTGTTCTATTTTATTTATTTTGAGACAAGGTCTCATTCTGTGACCCAGGCTGGAGTTCAGTGGTGCAACCACGGTGTACTGCAGCTTCTAACACTTGGGCCCATGCAATCCTTCCACCTCATCTTCCTGAGTGGCTGGGACTACAGGTGTGTAACCACACACTTGGCTAATTTTTTTTTTTTTTTGTAGAGACAAGGTCTTACTTGGTTATCAAGGCTTAAATATTTTTGATTTTGGGGTACCGCATAAGATTTTTGTCTGAGCGAAATACCGGAAATTACCATGACCACACAGCTGGTTGTGGTAATTGTTTACTATGTAACAATAATCTGACTTTCTAAACTTGTATTAAAGCCCTGATGTGAACCTAAGGGAAGCTTACCCTACCGGGGATGTTTGAAGACATTAGTGGACTTTGACATTCTTAAGTTTGATGGTGTCCACATATTATATGACATATATTAAAATTATCCATTTGCCATTAAATGTATTTTAGTGTTTTTATAAATGACTTATGTCAGTATGGACTCATGGGTATTTATTTTATACTTTAGATTATAATCTAATACTATTTCATTTTGTTGTTCAACTTGTTTGTTTTTGCCACTGGGAGCTCTTTCAGGTTGATTCCTATACCCTAAATATATTTTTAGCATTAAAAAACTAAAATGAATTTCATGACTTTGTTTTTGAAATGATTTGGCTGTAGGTGATGCATTTAATTAACAGTTGGCTATAATTTCTCAGCAATCATCATGTATACTCCAAAAGCTTTGCAAAATGAGGAAAAGCTAAGCTACAAATTACAAATCACATTCAAATGTAATGCAATTTTGTGACTATTAGTAGTAAAGAGTAAATTTAATATATATTTAGTTAGTTCTTAATTTTGCAGTTTTATTTGGTGCATTTTAGAGTCAATATTTCTTTCCTATGTTGTTTGTCTAAGGTCCCGGTTCCTTGCAAAGCTCATAGATTCTAAGCTCTTTACCTAAATGAAAGTGCACAGGAGGAAATAATCCACCCCTTGTGTGGTACACATGCAGAATAAATGTCAGCCGAAAACCAGGAACTTCACAGGTGTCCATATGAAACGCTACTTCTGCTTTTGCTTGGCTAGGGTCTTCTGTCCTTTTTCCCCCACAAAAATGACAAGGCTGCACAAAAGAAAGTAACAGCTGTAATTAAGATCAGATTCAGGAAAGAGAAAGGGGAATAAATTATAATGAATTAAGCCCACATAATAACCACAGGAAATAGAGAAACAACTGGGAAGGGTGATAAAATTAGAAATTAGAAATGATTTATTCTGCCAATATTTTCTTAGAAGTGTTAGCTAAGCATGATTATAAGAGCTAAGAGGTCTCACATCCACAGTAAATGGGAATAGTAGCTATTAACCTTCTTGGTAGGTACACTGCTTGTGGATTGGAAACTGGCAGAAACTATATCAGATTAATACCTAACAGGAGCTAAATTTGGCATCACAAGCTCTCACATCATGCATTTCAACAGTCTAAAGAAGCCGCTTGCTTCATCCTCCCAACCACTTAAAAACAGACAATGGGAAAGAAATTTTTAAAAAATACAGATTTCTGTTTCAGCCCAGAAGATTTGGATTCTGTCTGGGGAGTAGCTCAGAAATTTTTAGTTTTAAGTCTCCCAGGGACTTTTAGTGAGCAGGCAAATATTTAAAGTATTCATGATAGGCTGGTTTACCTGTCTGTGATGAGACATTTTGTACAGGATTTGAATCACAGTGGGAAATTATGAGTCTCTGGAATTTAATATAATGTGCTATTATTTGGAAGGGCACATGCTAAGAATTTGCTCCTTATGTGGGATAAATAAAAGGATAAAGGAATCAGGACCTTAAATTCTAATCTAACAGCTTATACACTGTAGGCAGGACTAGCTATATAATATGCAGAGCCCAGTGCAAAATGAAAATGTGAAACCTCTTGTTTAAAAATGATTATTAGCTGGGCATGGTGGCATGTGCCTATAGTTCCAACTACTCAGAGAGGCTGAGACAGGAAGGTCACTTGAGCTTAGGAGTTCGAAGCTGCAGTGGGCTATGATCGTGCCACCTCACTCTAGCCAGCCGGGTGAATGAGACCCTCATCTCTAGAAACATAATAAATAAAATTATTGAAACTTCCAGGATAACAACAGAGCCTTAAACCAAGTGTGAGGCTCTTCTGATTATAAGGCCTGGAGCAAATGCCCAGGGGCCACCCATGAGTGCCCTAACGGTGGGATTTAAATGCTGGGGAAAAAATGCATTCTGTGAATATAGTCATTAACATCAAAAAAATGAATTGCTTAGGATTAAGGTTAGACTTAATCATTTAGCAGGGACAGTGTAAAATGCTGAACATTATCATTAGCCTAAGCATTTTCTTCTCTAATATATAGTATCTATCAGGGTTTTTGAACATCAAAATGTCATTTTGTTACTGTAGAAGAACGTTTTAGCTGTGGATAAACCGTTTTATGTTTAATTAGAAAAATCAGTGTGAAATCATGCATTAAAAAGAAATATACGTGTGTACGTATATGTATACACACATGTAGATATGTACACACATTTTATCTGTGTGTACTAATGAAAATGAATCATATGCAGAAGAAACACTTGTGCCAACCGCCAACATTCTCGTGCAATTCTACTGCCCAATTTTTTCATTCTGTTACCATTCTCAACTGAGTCAAGGGATATTATTGGAAGGTAATGGATTTCCTGTCTTAGAGAAGAGAGCTAGCTGGATATGTCCAATTATTACCGAAAAGCAGGACAGTGCTAAAAGGACAAAGTGCCTACATAAAGGGATTTCTGGTCAAGTTGTGATCATTTGAACTTTAAATAATAATAGTTGCTGTTGTGTTAATCTGAACAAGGTTTGCTGTGAAATTCAATGAGTTCTTAGCGCCATTCCGAAGAGAATAATCTGTATAACCTTTACAAAAAGATGCTCCAAGTATAAAAATAGTGACTATAGTAGAATATAAGTTTCACATTTATTTTAACAAGTACAGAAAAGTTACTGCTATGTGTAAAGGTGCTCAGCTTCCTATGATTTTTTACTTAACAATTCTTTATGTCTGTTTCTAAGGAACAGATTTGATTTTGCTTCCACCAATGAATAATGAAAAGGATAAACAGAAAAGCTCGGGGAAAGCCAAGAAATTCTGGGAAAATTTTGAATCTGTACTACAATTAGGAAGGAATGAGCGGCACATGTGAACCAACTCAAAAATTAGGTGTAAAGGGAACAAAACAGGTAGTCACAATCAGTGGTTACAAAAAAATCCCAGGTAAAGAGCGATATTAACATTTTTTCAGGATAATAAATAAACCAGTGTTCTTAATAAGGGGAGCTGACTACCTAAAGTTAATCTCTTATCTCTTAGAAGTGAAGCCTCCAAATAGCACCATTGATAATAATAAAACTCTAGCAAGGAATATATCAAAACAAACCAGGTCAATGTATCACAATGACAAGACAGTGGGCTGTATAATGCCAGTTAAGTGAGTGTTTTAAAGTATATTATGTCTGGGGAAGACATCAGGAGACAAAATCATGGTAATAAGAATGTCTGTATCAGAAATGATGACTTAAAAAGAGGTAATGAAATAACAAATAAAACATGTCCACAGAGGAACCTCACTTTGAGAAAAGTTAGCCAACTTCTTTGTCCCATTTCATGATAATGAAAATCCTTGGCTGGTCTGAAAAGGTATTATTTTTCTTTTGGATCTGGTAAAATTACTTCACCCCAAGAAATTATAAAAAGAATATGACCACAGCTCTAGGTATCTAACAAAATGGTATAGCTATACCTCTAGGAAGATGTTAACATCAAGGGTAAAACAATAAAGGAGTGAATTAAACCCATAGTATTGAAGCTGTAGAATAGGTTTAAGAGTTAGTCAAATAATAAATGTGCTGAGTTTGCGTGTGTGTGTGTGAATTTTGTATTTTTAGTTTGAAGTATCCAAAAGAATCAGTCACAGTAAGTTTGAATTTCTAGTTTAAATTGAAAAGAAGTGTCATTATTTGTGTTATTTATATTTTAATATTTGTGAGTTTCTGTAAAGTTTTATTTGTTAAATATATGTTTTATAAATTGACCATTAAGCCAAATATAAGTAGTCATGGGTGTCCTTCTCCATAAAGTGTTCCCTTCAGACATTAAAGAATTGGTCATTCACAGGGGCCTAATTAAGGGTGGAAGCTGGGAGGGTGAGGATTGAAAAACTACCTATTGGGTACTATGCTTATTATCTGGGAGAAAAAATCATCTGCACACCAAACCCCCATGACATGCAATTTACCTTTATAATAGAGCTACATGTACCCTTGATCTTAAATATAAGCTTTTATTTATTTTTAGAATGAGATAGATCTGTATGTGCTGGCTGGCATGGCAAGATTCCTAAAATAGATTTTATTTTATTTATTTACTTTTATCTTCAACTTTTCTTTTAAGTTCAGGGATATGTGTGCAGGGGGTGTAGGTTTGTTACATAGGTAAATGTGTGCAACGGTGGTCAGCTGCACAGATCATTCCATCACCTAAGTATCAAGCCCAGCATCCATTAGCTGTTCTTCCTGATATTCCCTCTTCTTTCATGCCACCCTCAACAGACCCCAGTGTGTGTTGTTTCCCCCCATGTGTCTATGTGTTCTTATCATTCATTTCCCACTTACAGGTGAGAACATGTGGTGTTGGATTTTCTGTTCTTGCATTAGTTTGCTGAGGATAATGGCCTCCAGTTTCACCCATGTCCCTGCAAAGAACATGATCTCATTCATTTTTATGGCTGCACAGTAACCGATGGTGTATATGTACCACATTTGCTTTATCCAATTTATCACTGGTGGGCATTTGGGTTGATTCTATGTCTGCTATTGTGAATAGTGCTGAAATGAACATACACATGCATGTATCTTTATAATAGAATGATTTATATTTCTTTGGGTATATACCCAGTAATGGGATTGCTGGGTCCAAAGGTATTTCTGCCTCTAGGTCTTTAAGTAATCACCATCCTGTCTTCCACAATGGTTGAACTTATTTACATTCCCACCAAGAATGTTAAAATAATCCTTTTTCTCTGCAACTTCACCAGCATCTGTTGTTTTTTGACATTTTAATAATCACCATTCTCACTGGCATGAGATGGTATCTCTTTGTGCTTTTGATTTGCATTTCTCTAATCAGTGATGCTGAGCTTTTTTTTTTCATGTTTGTTGGTGGCATGTATGTCTTCTTTTGAGAAGTATATGTTCATGTCCTTTGCCCACTTTTAAATTTTTTTTCTTGTAAATTTGTCTAAGTTCCTTGTAGACTCTGGATACTAGACCTCTGTCAAATGTATAGATTGCAAAAATTTTCTCCTATTCTGTAAGTTGTCTGTTCACTCTGATAATAGTTTCTTTTCCTGTGCAGAAGCTCTTTAGTTTAAGTAGATGGCATTCGTCAACTTTTGCTTTTGTTGCAATTGCTTTTGGTGTTTTTATCTTGAAATCTTTGCCTATGTGTATGTCCTGAATGGCATTGTCTAGATTTTCTTGTAGGGTTTATATAGTTTGGAGTTTTACATATAAGACTTTAATTTATCTTGAGTTAATTTTTGTATAAAGTGTAAGGAAGGATTCCAGTTTCAATTTTCTGCATATGGCAAGCCAGTTCTCCCAGCACCATTTCTTAAGTAGGAAATCCTTCCCCCATTGCTTGTTTTTGTCAAGTTTGTCAAAGAGATGCCTGTAGGTGTGCAGTCTTATTTCTGAGTTTTCTATTCTTTTTCATTGGTCTGTATATCTGTTTTGGTAACAGTACCATGCTGTTTTGGTTACTGTAGCCTTGTAGTATAGTTTGAAGTCGAGTAACATGATGCCTCCAGCTTCGTTCTTTTTACTGAGGCTTGTCTTGGCTATTCGGGCTCTTCTTTTGGTGCCATATGAATTTTAAAATAGTTTCTTCTTATTCTGTGAAGAATGTCAATGGTAGTTTAATAGAAATATCATTGAATCTATAAATCACTTTGGGCAGTGTGGCCATTTTTACAATATTGGTTTTTCTTATCCATGAGCATGAAATGCTTTTCCATTTGTTTATGTCCTCTCTGATTTCTTTGAGTAGTGGTTTATATTTCTCCTTGAAGAGGTCCTTCACTTCCCATGTTAGCTGTATTCCTAGGAACTTATTCTTCTTGTAGCAATTGTGAATGGGAGTTCATTCATGATTTGGCTCTCTGCTTGCCTATTGTTGGTGTATAGAGATGCTAGCATTTTTTGCATATTGATTTTAAATCTTGAGACTTTGCTGAAGTTACTCATCAGCTTAAGAAGTTTTTGGATTGAGACAATGGAGTTTTCTAGATATAGGATTATGTCATCTGCAAAGATAATTTGACTTCCTCTCTTTCTACTGGAATACCATTTATTTTTTTCTCTTGCCTGATCGTCCTGGCCAGAACTTCCAATACTATGTTGAATAGGAGTGGTGAGAAAGGGCATTCTTTTCTTGTGCTGGTTTTCAAGGGGAAAGCTTCCAGCTTTTTCCCATTCAGTAGGATATTTTCTGTGGGTTTGTCATATATGGCTCTTACTATTTTGAGGTATGTTCTTTCAGTACCTAGTTTACTGAGAGTTTTTAACATGAAGGGATGTTGAATTTTATTGAAGTCCTTTTCTGCATCTATTAAGATAATCATGTGGTTTTTGTCTTTAGTTCTGTCTATGTGATGAATCACATTTATTGATTTGTGTATGTTGAACCAACCTTGCATCCCAGAGATAAAGCCAACTTCATCGTAGAGGATACACTTTTTGATGTGCTGCTGGATTTGGTTTACTAGAATTTTATTGAGGATTTTTGCTGATATTCATCATAGATATTGGCCTGAAGTTTTTTGTTGTTGTATCTCTGCCAGGTTTTGGTATCAGGATGATGCTGGCCTCATTAAATGAATTAGGGAAGAGTCTCTTCTTTTCAACTTTTTGAAATAATTTCAGTAGAAATGATACCAGCTCTTCTTTGTACCTCTGGTAGAATTCAGGTGTAAATCCATCTGGTCCTGGGCTTTTTTTTTTTTTTTTTCTCAGTTGGTAGGCTATTTATCCCAGCCTCAAATTCAGAACTAATTATTGGTTTATTTAGGGATTCAATTTCTTTCTCTGTTCAGTCTTGGGAGGGTGTATGTGTCCAGGAATTACCCATTTCTTCTAGATTTTTTAGTTTATGTGCATAGAGGTATTTATAGTATTCTCTGATGATTGTATTTCTGTGGGGACAGTGATTATATCCCCCTTATCATTTCTGATTGTGTCTATTTGATTCTTCTTTCTTTTCTTCTTTATTTGTCTAGCTAGCAGTCTATTTTATTAATTTTTTTTCAAAAAACCAGCTCCTGTATTCATTAATTTTTTTGAAGGGATTTTTGTGTCTCTATCTCCTTCAGTTCTGCTCTGATCTTGGTTATTTTTTGTCTTCTGAGAGCTTTGGGGTTTGTTTGCTCTTGGTTTTCTAGTTCTCATAGGTGTGATGTTAGGTTGTTATCTTGAGATCATTCTAACTTTTTGATGTGGGCATTTAGTTTTCCCTCTTAACATCACTTTACCTGCATCCCAGAGATTCTAGTAAATTGTCTCCTTGTTCTCATTAATTTCAACAAACTTCTTGATTTCTGAATTAATTTTATTGGTTGTTCAATTTCCATGTAGTTGTATGGTTTTGAGTGAATTTCTTAATTTTGAGTTCCATTTTGATTGCACTATGGTCTGAGAGATTGTTTATTATGATTTCAGTTGTTTCGCATTTGCTGAGGAGTGTTTTACTTTCAATTATGTGCTCAATTTTTGAGTAAGTGGCAATTTTTGAGTAAGTGCCATGTGATGCCAAGAAGAATGTATATTCTGTTGCTTTGGGGTGAAAAGTTCTGTAGATATCTATCAGGTCTGCTTGATCCAGAGCTGAGTTCGGGTCCTGAATATCTTTGTTAATTTTCTGTCCCTAATATTGTCAGTGGGGTATTAAAGTCTCTCACTATTATTGTGTGGAGTCTAAGTCTCTGTGCAGGTCTCTAAGAACTTGCCTTATGAAGCAGGGTGCTCCCTGTATTGGATACATATATATTAAGGATAGTTAACTCTTCTTGTTGAATTGAACCCTTTACCATTATGTAATGCCCTTCTTTGTCTTTTTTGATCTTTGTTGGTTTAATATATGTTTTGTCAGAAACTAGGATTGTGACTCTTGCTTTTCTCTGTTTGCCATTTGCTAGGTAAATTTTTCTCCATCTGTTTATTTGAAGCCTATGTGCATCTTTGCATGTGAGATATGTCTCTTGAAGACAGCATACCAAATGGGTCTTGGCTCCTTATCCAGCTTGCCATTCTGTGTCTTTTTATTGAGGTATTTAGACCATTGAAATTTAAGATTAGTATTGTTATGTGTGAATTTGATCCTATCATCATGATGCTAGCTGGTTAATTTGCAGACTTGTTTATGTGGTTGCTTTGTAGTGTCACTGGTCTGTGTACCTAAATGTGTTTTTGTAGTTTCTGATAACAATTTTTCCTTTTCATATTTGATACTTCCTTCAGGAGCTCTTTCAAGGCAAGCCTGGTGATGAATTCCCTCAGCATTTGCTTGTGTGAAAAGGATCTTATTTCTCCTTTGCTTATGAAGTTTAGTTTGGCTGGACATGAAATTCTGGGATGGAAATTATTTTCTTTAAGAATGTTCAATATTGGCCCCCAGTCTCTTCTGGCTTGTATGGTTTCTGCTGAGAGGTTCACTGTTAATCTGATGGGTTTCCATTTGTGGGTGACCTGGCCTTTTTCTCTGGCTGCCCTTAACATTTTTTCTTTCATTTTGACCTTTGAGAATCTGATGATTATGTGCCTTCAGGTTGATCTTCTCATGGAGTATCTTACTAGGGTTCTCTGGAGTTCCTAAATTTGAATGTTGGCTTGTCTTGCTAGGTTAGAAGTTCTCCTGGATAATATCCTGAAGTATATTTTCCAACTTGGTTCTCATCTTCCCATCTCTTTCAGGCACCCCAATCAGACCACTACAGATTTGGTGTTTGTTTTTTTTTTCATAATCCCATATTTCTCAGAGGTTTTGTTCATTGATTTTCATTCTTTTTTCCCTATTCTTGTCTGCCTGTCTTATTACAGAAAGATAGCTCTGAGATTCTTTCCTCCACTAGATCTATTCTGCTATTGATACTTGTGATTGCACTGTAAAGTTCTTATGTTGTGTTTTTGAGCTCTATCGTGTCAGTTATGCTCCTCTCTAAAGTGGCTGTTATGGTTATCAGCTCCGGTATTACCATGATTCTTAGCTTCTTTGACTTGGGTTACAGCATGCTCCTTTAGCTCAGCAAAGTTCATTATTACCACCTTCTGAAGCCTATTTTTGTCAATTCAGCCATCTCAGCATCAGCCCAGTTCTGTGCCTTTGCTGGAGAGGTGCTATGGTCATTTAGAGGAGAAAAGGCACTCCGGCTTTTTGAGTTTTCAGTGTTTTTGCTTTGATTTCTTCCCATCACTGTGGGCTCATCCACCTTCAATCTTTGATGTTCCTGACCTTTGAATGGAATTTTTTGGGGTCTTTGTTGTTGTTTTCTGTTTGTTTGCTTGTTTTTCTTTTAACAGTAAGGTCACTGACTGTTAGCAACCATAGGGCTGCTGTGGTTTGCTGGGGGTTCTGCTCCAGACCCTAGTTGCCTTGGTTTTTCCTATACCTGGAGGTATCACTAGTGAAGACTGAGAAACAGCAAAGATGGCAGCCAACTGTTTTCTCTGGAAGCTCCATCCCATGGTAGTAACTGACCTGTCGTTGGCTGAAATGCTCCTGTAGGAGGTGTCTGGAGACCCCTGTTGGGAGGTCTCACCCGGTCAGGAGGAATGGAATAAGGGACCCTCTTACAGAAGCAGTCTGGCTGCTTTCAGTAGAGCAGGTGTGCTGCACTGGGGAAACCCTTCCTCATCCAGACAACCTGGACTCTCCAGAGCCAGGAAGTTACAACAGTCGAGTTGACCAAACTGCAGAGATGGTGGCTGCCTCTCCCACTGGGAGCTCAGTTTCAGGAGAGATCAGAGTTTTGTCCATATAAGCCTGACTGGAGTAACTAAAGGACCCCCCATCCCTGCAGGGAGGCCCCTCCTAATGAGGAGGAATGGATTGGGGTTCTGCTTAAAGAAGCAGTTGGGGCAAAATCTGGCAAAGTAGGTGTGCTGTGTTGTGGGGGACTTCCCCTCATCTGGACCACCTAGACTCTCCAGAGCCAACAGGCTAGAATGCTTTGTGAGTCAACTGAACCACAGAAATGGTGACCATCCTTCTGCCCCATCCCATTTCAGGCAGACTCAGCCTTTTGCCATTAGCTGACTGGAATTCCAAGCCAGTGGGTCCTAACTTCTGAGGTGCTGTGGAAGTGGGCCCACAGAAGAGTGTTGTTTGGCTTCCTGGATCCAGCCACCTTCCTAGGGGAATGGAGAGATGAATCTGTCACCTTGCTGGGTATCCCATGGCCAGAGTATGTAAAACTTTTGGGTCTGTATGTGCCTGAGCAGATGCTCTGCCAAAACTCCACATAGCTCTGTGTATCAGACCCAAGTCCCTGGTGGTGTGGGCTCAGGAAGGATCTCCTGATCCATGGGTTGCAAAGATCCATGGGAGAAGCATGGTTTCCCAGGCAAGGTCACACAATTATTCACCATTATCCTGGGCTGGGGGGCTTCCTTTGGCTCTGTGCTGCTTCCAGGTAAACTATTGCCCCACCCTGCTTTTCTTTATTCTTCATGGGCTGAGTTGATTGCCTAGTCAGTACCAATGCAAAAATCTGGATATTTCAGTTGAAGGTGCTAAATTCACTCACTGCTTTCATTCCTCTCCGTGAGTGCTGCAGGTCGCAGCTTCTTCTGATTGACCATCTTGTAAATAAATCTCCTAAATAAATTTTAAATAACTAAAAAATATAAAATTGGGGGAAAATAAAATTAAAACATAATTGGTCATTGCTCCCTAAAGAAATAATGTTTATGCCACATAACAGTGCAACATCTTAGTGCTCTAGAGATTTTTTTTTCAGTAATTATCCACATGAGATAGAAAATGAAATATCACAGTCCGTTAAATTGTGTGACAGGTTACAGTGCAGGTAATAATATAAACTCTCCCTATTTTTATTTAAAGAGAAACATCAGTGAGCTTCATCTTCTACTAATATGATTTGCCACTAATGTGTGAGTTATGTTCTTGCTGGTGTCAAGAGCTGAAAGTGGGAATATGGAATGGGGCTAAAAGAAAAACTTCAGTATAAATTATATTGTACCTTTTGAATTTTGAGCCATATAAGTATATAATAATTAAAATTTAAAATTTAATCTCTTAAAGTGTCCCTTTGTAGTCAATTGATGTATAATGATCCTTGGTATGTCACATAAGTGTTATTGTTATGAAGTGAATGAAGTAGTCTAGCCAATAGGTCACTGGCCTTGAACAAAGTGACAGAATAGTCTAAACAGATACCTAGGCAGAGCATTCCAGGAAGAGGAAATAGCTAGTTAAAAGGTCTGAAAGACGCTCTTCTTCAATGTGTGAAGTCACTTTTAGAAGTGAGATTGTGGTGAGTTACTTAAAAATGTTGTATTGGTTCATTTTCACACTGCTAATAAAGGTATACCCAAAACTGGGAACATAGAGAGGTTTAATTGGACTTACAGTTCCACAAGGCTGGGGAGGCCTCAGAATCATGGCGGGAGGTTAAAGGCACTTCTTACATGGTGGCAGCAAGAGAAAAATGAGGAAGAAACAAAAGTGGAAACCCCAATAAACCCATCAGATCTCCTGAGGCTTATTCATGATCATGAGAACAGTGTGGGAAAGACTGGCCCCTGTGATTCAATTACCTCCTCCTGGGTCCCTCCCACAACACATGGGAATTCTGAAAGATACAATTCAAGTTGAGATTTGGGTAGGGACACAGCCAAATCATACCAAATATCTATTAAAAGTCAGTGTCCTTTGGGAGGCCAAGGCAGGCAGATCATGAGGGCAGGAGATCGAGACCATCTAGCTAACATGGTGAAACCCCATCTCTACTAAAAATACAAAAAATTAGCAGGGCATGGTGGCATGCGCCTGTAGTCCCAGCTATTCAGGAGGCTGAGGCAAGAGAATTGCTTGAACCTGGGAGGTGGAGGTTGCAGTGAGCCGAGATCGTGCCACTGCACTCAATCCTGGGCAACAGAGAGAGACTCTGTCTCAAAAACAGAAAAAAAAAATCAGTGTCATGCAAATTGCCACTCAAGTATCCAACAGGATGATTTTATAACATTGCAAAGTAATGTAAAGTAAGTAAGTACTTTTGCTTTATTCTCTAAGTCCTTTCATCACTTGATTTCTCAAGCTAAACTTCCAGTCAAGTGGCACCAATTGTTATTTTTTAAATACCCTAAAGAATATTGTATAGTTGTGTACCATTAGTGTGCTGTCACTTTTTTTAAAAATTATGTTACACCAAGGAAATAGAAACATAATATATTAGCATGAAATTTTTTTATTGTTTTCACCTTAACTTTTAAAATTAATCTTTTAAATAGTAACAAATATAATTATTTATTTTAAAAGCAGAACTCTTTAATAAATTAAATTGAAAACCCAAACTTCTTTCTTTGGTTGTATAATCTATATTGTTCTCCAACTGAGTTTTTCAGTTTTTATTATGTTCTAATCTTTAGCCATTTAATCTTCTTTTGAAACAAATGCATCTTATTTTTCTATCTCAATATGTACAATCAAGCATACTTGAACAATCTGTATTGCTGCTTATTAGGATTAACTTCATCACATTTTATTATCAGATATAGTTAGGTTGGAAAAATATGGACAAATATAACTTATTTTCTATGCAAATTTTTAATGGTGGAAGCTAAGCAGATGTGGTGACCTAGAAAATGAAAAAGAGAACATAAATTTATAAAAGAAGCAGACTGTTTTTTTTAATTTGTGTCGGTAAACAGATTGGGAATGGAGGAGACTATTATTTTTCTGAAATAATTTTTACTAGACTTCACTACTTGTGTTTCAAGGTTTACTCTTTAACAGCCTCTCTCCTATTTGTTTAAACTTTTCCTTATGTATTTCTGGTAAACACTTAGAACGACTCCTATTTCTTATAGATAGACATGACTACGTAGGTAAATAGTTATGAAAAGAAAAACCAGTGTGCGTGTGTCCCCTGTCTTGTTCTTTGTTGATGGATACCTGGAGGGAGGTGAGAAGGAAGGTAAGGGAAGTGGATTCTTAAGTCAGGACATGTGGCTGCTACGTATTGTCTATTATCTCTTGGCTCCACAATCATTTTTCTGTGTCTTCTCTACCACTGGAGGTGAGAGCCTACAAACTATATTTCTCAAATGTCTTTGACAGTTGGCTTTTTGTTAGATTAGAAGTAAGAAGCCATTCGTTCTGCTTTCTGTTGGCATTCCCTGTGGTGATGGCAGCAATAGTGGTGACTGATGCCTGTCACTTCCTGGGTTCCCACTCATGCAGCTTGCTTTCATGAGCCCTGGTCTCAGGATCAGGGTAACTGTGGGCTCTGAGCATATCCACTTTGCTTGAGCTCTCCTTGCTGCTGTATAGAAAGGAAAAGATTTTTTCAGTTCCTGATCTTTTGAATAAACTCACCTTCTCCTTTTAGTTTCCTCAATTCTCCAACACCTTTATAACCAATTCCTTTATTTAAAATGCCTATATTCACTTGCATGTACATATTCTACAAAATACTAAGAAAAAGTATGCATTAATGTTTATTTTACCAGCTTCCCACATCTTCTTCTTGAATCTCTTTCCCACTGTTAGTGTTCTCCAAACCTTAAAACTCCGTCCGATCTCCAGCTGCCCAGAATTTATTATCACACTCCTCATTTGTGCATGATGCCTTGATGGGTGTCCATAGTTCCCATGCTCATATTATCTTTCATATCAAAAGATGTATATCTTAGGCTGAGACAGGAGAATCACTTGAACCCGGGAGACGGAGGCTGCAGTGAGCCGAGATGGCAGCACTGCACTCTAGCCTGGGCAACAGAGTGAGATTCCATCTCAAAATAATAATAATAATAATAATAAAAGATATGTATCTTTTATTTCATATTTCCAGGAACTTCCAAGGTGATAAAGTTTTTTATTGTACCCCAAACTCAGCTCAACATGAATTTCTTTCTGAAGACATATTTTACTCTTCAGACAGAATTAGATTACCTCATCTTTGCTCATGAAGCTATGAGTTTGCAATTCTACTAAAGATAACATTTATTACATTGTACTAAAACTGTTGGTTTATTTATATGATGTTTCAGTCACCTATGAGTTATTTGAGATTACCTTTGTGTGACTATAGCCTAGAATGGTCCCTGGCATATGCACACTTGTATGCATGTTGTACTAGAATGCTACTGGGTTCCAACAGTCTGCAGGCTTAACAGTGCAAATCAGATGATGGGTGGCAGTATTAGTCCATGATATAAGGTTCAGTAGACTGTAAACCCTCAAGAACAGAGACTTGCTCTTCACCTGTCTGTATCTTTAGCTTAATACTGTGCTGAGGAATTGCAAGAGTGAATGCTGTGAATTAGGCACACATAATCACTAAAGTCAAGGATTTTTTTAAAAAAATCACTGGCAAGAATTTCAAAGAAATATAAGGACATTCAGCTAATTTCCTTGATAGTATCTTTCACCCAAAATCCTCTAATCTTGTATAGGATTTTTCCCCTGAACCAAAACCAGACTCCCAGAAATCCTGAACTAAGCTACCATTTGTCTTAGAAAAAAGCAGTTAATTGCTGCTCAAATGGTTGGTTCCGCTTGTCCAAATCCTTGTAACTTATCTGAAACATTAACTCTTGAAAGTAATAGGTTGTGAGTAATAGTTAAGGAGCACATCGTATGAGAATATGTACATTTAAATAAAGAAATCCTGGCGATGCCTGGCAGTGGAGGAAAACTCCGTAATGGCATGAGTGTCAGACTCTGTGATAGGCAGCAGGGATGGGTAAGTGGAACTTTAGACACCCTAAATTACCTAGACTCAGGCAACATTCTCTTCTGCCAATCTTATTCATAGGCAAGTGCACACACTCACAGTAGCAAGTCAGCAAGTGGGAAAATAGATTGTCACCAATTTTGGTACTTGAAAAAAGGTCTCTTGTCATCATGTTGTGACCCAAATAAAGGCAAATACATTTTTAAATTGCTATTTCAATAGATTTGGGGATACAAGTGTTTTTTTTTGTCACATAGATGAATTATATATTGGTGAATTCTGAAATTATAGTGCACTTGTCACCAGAGTAGTGTACTTTGTACCTAATATGTAGTTTTTTTTATTCTTATCCTCCTCTCTACTCTCCCCTTTATAAGTCTCTAAAATCCATTATACCACTCTGTATGCCTTTGTGTACTCATAGCTAAGCTCCCAGTTATAAGTGAGAACATACAGTTTTTGTTTTTTTACTCCTTTGTTACTTCACTTAGAATAATGGCCTCCAGCTCCATCCAAGTTGCTGCAAAAGACATCATTTGGTTCCTTCTTATGGCTGAGCAGCATCCTGGCATATAGGGACCACATTTTCTTTATTCACTCAGTAGTCGATGGGCACTTAGGTTGGTCCCACGTCTCTGCAATTGTGAATTATGCTGCTATAAACATACATGTGCAAGCATCTTTTTCATATGACTTATTTTCCTCTCGGTGGATACCTAGAGTGAGATTGCTGGATCAAATGGTAGATCTACTTTTAGTTCTTTAAAGAATCTCTATTCTGTTTTTCCTAGAGTTTGAACTAATTTACATTCCCACCAGCAGCGTATAAGTGTTCCCCTTTTTCCACACCCATGCCAATTTTTCTTGTTTTTTGACTTTTTAATGATAGCCATTCTTGCAGGAATATAATGACATCTCATTGTGGTTTTAATTTGCACTTCCCTGATGATTAGTGATGTTGAACATTTTTAAATGTTTGTTGGCAATTTGTATATCTTCTTTTGAGAAGTGTTTATTCATGTCCTTTGTCCACTTATAGAAGGGATTGTTTTTTTCTTGATTTGTTTGAGTTCCTTGTAGATTCTGTATACTAGTCTTATGTCAGACGCATAGTTTGCAAATATTTTATCCCATTCTGTGGGTTGGCAGACACAATTTTTAAGGTTATTTTTTCTTTGCTTATTACTTCTATATCCATTAAGAGAAATTATCAAGGCACTCAGTAATGCTCCAGGAAGAGAAGCTCACATAATAGCCAAGGAGAGGGAGCAAGGCACACAAAAAGCTGATGACTTTTGAGTAGAAATATCGACCTAACTGCAGATATTTTTTATGTTGTTTGTGTTGGAACTCATAAAATAATATGTGACAATTTTCAGAAGGTGAGAGTTCACTGTTACAATGGAATCAGGCCAAACATTTGAGTCAGTGACCTAACAGTAGAATCTACAGAAACCTCAGAAACAATCAAGAATATGGCTTTGAGTTCAAATGCATATAATTTTCCCTTGGTACATATTGAAACTAGGATTTAGCTGATCTCTACTGTGCACTGGAACCCAACTGAGGTCCTCAGTGCTATTGGAGGAGCACCTATCTCATCAATCTGCAGCCCAATGTCCCTTAACTTGGTTCTTGCATCAGCATTCTTGCCCTGGATTTTTTTTCCTGGAAAGGAATTTGCACAAGATCTGTCTTGAGGATACTATTAACAAGAGTAGTTATTTTGATTTTTTAAAAAATGGAAATAGTAAAAGTAGTTCTTTCTGTTTTCAGTGTGAAAAGGTCTAAAGTCAATGTAATCATGTTGATAAGCTCTGGTTGTTGGTTAAAATTACATAATTATAAAAATTTTTGAAAAACATTACATATTAAGGTTCAGTTTGTGAGAAAACATTTTAAATGGTCTATTTTCAAAGCATGATAAATCTAAGTACTGGTATCCAGTCTGTAAATGTAACAAACCACGTGGCTCATGCTCCTAGAAGGTCACAATAAGTGAACAGAATGTAGAGAAGGAATCAGCCCATAAAAGGGAAGAAAGTTTTGTTATTGGGAAATCAAAACTGAAACAGGGAAGGGGACAGGGTATAACCTTATAAGGGAGATAATGAAACTTAGGCGACAGCCAGGAAGATTGTACTTGGCCAGTGAGAGACTGGGAGAGGGACTTGTGTGCTAGGAGATAAATTATCTGCTGTGACTGCCTGGATGTGTATGTCTTCCAGACACCCCATCTTGCAAGATCATTAATAAAAGTCTCACTTTCACTGTTCTTCCTGCCTCTAAGTCCATTCTTTGGATTTGAACAAATGAGCGTGTTTCTTACAATTTTATGAAGCAAAATGTTTGAAAGCAAAAAATCTTTGAAGAATAAAATCATAAAAGGTAGTCGTCAGTGGTGAAAAGTCCAACAATAGGTAGGTAATACAATTGAGTCAAGTAATGCAAGAAATTAATGTTTTACATGCATCTCGGTTATGAATAACGTTAATGTTTAAGGCATTTTCATACGTTATCTCATTCAATTTTTACTGTACTCTGGCAAAGTTCTTATTTTTACCATTTCTCAGCTGTGGATTCAGAGAGTTCAGAGAGGGTAAGTAAATTTTGCAAGGCCACATAGCTAATATCCATCAGAAGTGTGATTCAAATACAGGTCTGCTATATCTGCTGTATATGATTCACTTATATTTTTCCACTCCGTACACTGTCTCAACATATTTAACTTCACACCAGACCTTTAAAGAAAACTAGTCTCTATGAAATCTTCTCAACCAATATCTTTTGTTTCTTTCAAATTGTTGTTAGTAGCAGTTTATAAACCCTTCAAAGCAATTTGAGATTTTGCCCTTTCTTTTAAATAAACAAGGCAACACAGATGATAATGTTCTATAACAATGGGCCTCTCCTGTAGCAAGCAGTCACTAATTCTTGTTTTCTTTCTAGGTAGATTCTGCTTATATAATTAATACATTAGTAATCCAGTTTAAATAGCCTGCCATGACTGCTTGAATAAGTAAAGTATAATTTTTTCTATTAAAAGCATTCATACCACCAGGTTTCTTTTCTTCATAGCATTTGCTTATGCTTCTAATTATGTGTTTATTTGTGTGATTTTTTTTTTGAAAGAAAGAAAAAGAGAGGAAAGAAAGTGAGAGTGAAAGAAAGAAAGGAAAAGAATGTATGAGAGAAAGAAAGAGGAAGAAAAAGAGGGAGAGAGAACAGGATTCTTGTTCTACTGCCCAGGCTAGAATG
>CAUYLG010003241.1:165000-196129 GCA_963573385.1 Cacajao melanocephalus | reverse complement strand
GTCTGACTTTTATCCTTATATTCGTATATTCAGGGAACATAAAAGTTTCTGAGCAGTCATAGTACAAGCACGTGATGTGAGAATTTTATTATTTAAACCCACAGAGCTTAATAAACTCCAAATTTTAATTTTTTTTTTTTTGAGACAGTCTTGCTCTGTTGCTAGGCTGGAATGCAGTGGCAAGATCTCGACTCACTGCAACCTCCGCCTCCTGGGTTCAAGCGATTCTCCTGCTTCAGCCTCCCGGGTAGCTAGGACTACAGGCGCACGCCACCACACCCAGCTAATTTTTCTATTTATGGTAGAGATGGGGTTTCACCATATTGGCCAGGATGGTCTTGATCTCTTGACCTCGTGATCCACCTACCTCGGCCTCCCAAAGTGCTGAGATTACAGGCATGAGCCACCAAGCCTGGCCCCCCCAAGTCACATTCTTTAAATATTATCAGAGGTGGCAGATCATCATCTTTTGAAGGATGGATTTGATTTATAAAATAAGCCAATAATTTTTCACACCCCAGTGTTGGATGCTGAGCAAGGCCATTTCGGGCAAACTTGAGTTGTGGTTATAACCAACAAGAGTGGGTTTTCTGGGTGACTTGTAGGGGAAGGAAAGAGGATGAGAGTAAACATCCATTTTTATGGCTCCACCAGGCTAAACACTTTAAAGCCAGATCTAGACCTCTGCATAAGTACTGTAAGTGTGGTAATGGTCCTCAAAATGATGCTTAGGGGGCATCAGAACCTCCTGGGGAGCTTGGTGAAATGCCATTGAGGCCAGAATTGATGGGAGTCAAGGGAAAGAGGACCCAAGGGAACATGAACCTTACCTGTAATTGCAGTAGGCACTGATCCATAGGCTCCCAATACCTGTTCCTCATTTCTTCTTTACTGACAGAGCCTTGATTTTGTTTGGAGTGCCTATATGCCCAGCTAAAACATTCTCTTACTCAGTTTCCCTTGCAGCTAAGGGTGACTGTATGACACAGCTCTGGCCTATGAAGAAGAGGCAGGAGCTCCTGGGGAAAGCACCTCTTCATAAATAAGATGGCAAAGTCCTTTGGCTCTTGCACGTTCTTCCCGCCTGCTTTGCAGACTGCCAGGTAGAGCAGTGGTGCCTTGCAGCTGGAAGGATGGAAAGGATGGAAGCCTCAGGCCAAGGATGGTAGAGTAAGAAGGCAAAAAGTTCCTGGGTCCTTTGTGGAATCCTTGAGTGGCTGCTCCAGCTCTATACTGCCTGCTTCTAGATTTCTTCTTGTTCCTTGAGAAAAATAACCCCCATCTGTTTAAATGACTGTTAGTTTTTTTTAATTGCTTGCAGCTGAATGCAATCATAACTGATAAGGTAATGTTTTAATATTTTACAAGGGGGAAACGTATTTACATATTGTGCAATTAAAAATGAAAAATAATTTAAATCCCCACAGATTTCTGGGCCCCACATCAGATGCACTGAAACAGAATCTTTGAGTCTTTGGGGATGGGACTCATGTAGCTATATTTTTAACAAACTCTCCAGATGATTTGGGTGCACAATAAAATGGGAGTTTCATTTCCATATTTATTAATAGTAATTAACTCCATTTTCTAGATAAGAACATTGAGGCACAACTTATCCCAATATTTTAAAGGAAGATTTGCATCTAGTTCTGTCTGGTTCCAAAGTACATTCCCAGCATATCCCGTGCCTGCTCCAGAGAGGCCTGACTTTCCCCCAACAACACAGCTATGCTACTTCTGAGGGGAACTTCCAAAATAGAAGATTCAACTGTTTGTGAAATAGTTTTACACTGCTGTCCAGGGACAGCATTACCATAATGCATCTATCTCCAGGAAACAAAGGGATGTATGTTTTCTGGAATGTTTGTTAACAAGAGGGCTGGGTGCAGTAACTCATGCCTGTACTCCCAGCACTTTGGAAGGATAAGGCAGGAGGACTGCTTGAGGGCAGGAGTTTGAGACCAGCCTGGGCAAAGTAGCAAGACTCTGTCTCTAAAAAAAATAAAAATAGAATAATAAAAATAATAAAAAGCATGCTCATAAGTTCTTGGTCTTGTCTTCTACTTTCAAAACAAAAATTCTTTGAGATTCGCTTTTTCTATAGATTTTCTAGGGTTAAATCACTTAAAAATTACTAGAACATCTCACCCATGAAAGGTAACTATGGTTGTTTTATGAGTGTGGAAGACATATAGCTGGTAAGTACTAGAATAGTCTCCTGTGAGTTATTAGAACTCTTAATGTTCATGTTATACTAAATTAGCCATCAAGGGCTGATAGATTTTATCTGTAGTTCATCAAGGCATTGGTCAGTGATATACATCCATAACAATTAAACACACACCAGCTCCCCTTGATGGGATCTTTGGGTAAGGCGGCCACCTTGGGTTATGATAATGTGATCTGCTCGGGTATTTGGAGACCTGTATGATAAGAATGATTTTCTGACAAGGAAGAGGATCTTTATTGTGTAAAATAGGAAGTCAGCGTGTTGAGACCCTCAAGGGGCTGACAGTGTCATGTGTGTAAAGTGTGGCCCAGGAGCTAGGAGCTTTTTATTCTGGACCTGGATCTGGTATGAAGCTACTGCATGTCAGAATCTCTGATCTAATTCCAAACAGTCAGGCTTTTACATAACTCTGCAGCTCCATTTTTGAGGTCCCCTTACGTGTAAGCTCTTCTGGGAGATGCTTCATTGTATTGCCTTTCAAGGAGCTCCTTTTGTGTGCGGAAAGGGGAGAGAAGACAGATACCCAAGTCTCTATTATGTAACAGAGGCACTTTGTGAATCAGAAATGGAAGCACCGGTTCTCCCAGGGACTCCTATGTGCCAGGCCCTGTTTCTGTTCTCTAGATGTGGAAACTGAGGCTCAGAAACATTTGGTTATTTGGTTAGGGTCACACAACCTATAAGCAGCAGAATCAGATTTGAGCTCAATTGGCCTGACTCCAAAGATCTTGCTACTTCTGTGTGACTTTGCCTTGTTGGTGCTCTGCCTTGCTTGGCGGTACAGGGGCATGAGATGTATGGTAGAAGGAGACCTCTTTTGATTGGAGAATTGGGGAAAATCTTCGTAAAAGAGGCAGGATTTAAAGAGGATAGGGTGAGTAAAAATAGGTAATGAGAAAGGGGGGGGGATGTGTTCTTGGAAAGAGGAATCTGGTTTGATTGAATGTGTAGTTCTTTGTGGGAATGGGATGGGGCAAAGCAGGAAAGGAGGCTGCAAAAGGAACTGGGAAAAATTGTAAAGAATCGTTAATACCAGGCTGAGTTACAGAAGAACATTTTATGTTTTATATAAAACTGTTGCTGAAGACATTTCATATTATGCTATTCATTATTCCTTAATATAAGTGACTATAGTAAATCTCAAAATTTACTGTTAGGAAAAAAAATCCCCCTCCCAGTGGAATGCCTTTTATTCTGCCTTTAATCAGCAAGTAAGGACTATAGAAACTCATTGTCTTTCCCTTCTTGCCCAGGCCACCAGGAAGCACGGTCCTAATTAGTGTCTAGGTGCAATGACTGTCTTATCTCCCTGGTTCTTGGGAAAATATTTCTTTTATTCCATTTGGTTTTCAGTCTTCTTGTTTTATTTGTCTTGGGTATAAATTATTATTACAATTACCCTAAATTCCTTTTGGGAGTAGATGGATGGAACACACCCTTCCTGCACCATCACAGGGAAAGATAATAAAGGGCTGGAACAGGGCAGTGATGTGACCAAAGCTTGTTTCAAAACATTTTCATGGCATATTGATGAGCTGTTTGCAAGAGGCTGCTGGGAAGGGTATTTTATCTCTTGGACAAGAGGTGGAATTAGTCAGACTCAGGAACCCCAAGTGTCAGGAGGGGCCTGCCAGGCGTGTGTCTACCGTGAGGGTCTCTGCAGTTCTCTTTGTGCCTCCCAAGTTTGAAGTTAGGTCCTACACATTCCCAGACCCCCTTTTCTACCACTTTTACAAGAGTCTCTGATTTGGTAATTTCCAAAGACCATCTGGACCAATTTTTTGGTTTTAGGAGAATGGGCTAAAGTTTATATGTTGGTAATTCTCTATACCCCACTTTCTGGAGCATTTAAGGCAACATTCAGCAAAATGACTCTACATAATGAGGAGTGTCAGCATTCCAGTCCGACAAAAAGAGGCTGTCTCATGGTCTGATGGCCTTAAGGACTTCAGGCTTGGTGGCCTCATTTCTGAAGAACTAGAATGGAGTGTGTTTTTGTTTTGTTTTTGGAATGGAGTGTCTTAACTGTGGCGCTCTTGCCTTCCTCTGTGTGCCCAGGCATGGGCTCCTTATCTCTGCTAGTGGTCTTCATGAAGACACAGAGACAGCCCACAAACAGCCGTTACTCACTCTCTGTAGTACCTCACTCATCGCAGCTGCCTTGCTGTTGTGGAAATTCATGTTGTGTTTAACTTGTCTAAGAGTTCATATCAGTAGCCACAGCTAAAGCTCTAGGGCAGAAGTGGTATCTGACTGAGGCCAGGGATTGGTGAATAATCTGTTGAAAGTGTGTGCAGAATTGTGTGTGTGTGTGTGTGATTCTCTGGAAACGTCTTATCAGGTTTTCAAAGGGAATATATTCTTCCTTTAATATCTTATCCAAAAAGTTAACTACTGCTCTGAAAAATGACAATCTATGGATTTCTTCCTGACATTTTTGAATATCCCTATCAACCCCTCTCACGCACCCAAAGCCTGCTGCTCAAAGCAGCTCTTAAGTGTAAGAGACGGAGAAACACTCAGACGCAGTGGACCATGGCCCAGGCTGTGCTGCTGCCCACTTCTGTCTAGATGAGCAGTTCTTGATTTCCCAGACTGATGCTGCTGAGCGGCCACAGTCCTGGCTGCGTTCTCGCTTTTACCCTTCACTATAGTGCCAGCCACAGAGAGCAGCCATGCAGCATTTTTAAGTGCCCAAGGAAAGGCCTGTTCTCACAGCGATACTTGGGGAATCTTGAGACTTGGTGTTAGGAACCATAGCAATGAGACTTGTTACAAGCTTGCAAAACAAAATGACATTTTTCTGTGTGGTCCAGCAAGGATCTGGACAGGAAGTTCGCTTGATTTTATTTTGCCTTGCCGGCTTCACAAACCCACGTAGCAGAAGCACTTTGTGAATCAGAAATGGAAGCATTGTTCTCTGATACTGAGGAATGCCTTTCCTGAATGGTTACTGTGGGTGGGAATAGCTCTAAAAAAAAAATCCTGAGACACAGACAGCAGCTATTTATGTTCTATTTTGTTTGACACACGTTATTGAATACCTACTGTGTGCTGGTGGAATTCGTGGTCCATCAGGGAAGGCAGGTCCGTGAGGAACGATTACACAAGCAGTAGGGGCTGGATGAGATTCAGCAAGTGAGGACTGTGAGATCCCAGAAGAGCGCAATTAATTCAGGTGGTGTGTGCATGCTCACGCGGGGGCCGTCCGGGACCCTCACTGAGAGGGGGCAACGAGCTGAGTGTTAAAGGGAGGATGTCGCCTTCTGTGTTCTCTTTTGACCTTTCCATTACGTGAGCACGCATTTTTACCTTGTGGTGATTAGTATGCACATAATATTTTATGCTGCCTGTTTTCTACTTAGCATTCCTATACCAACTTCCACTTAGCGACTAGGCTGAAGTATTTATTATTTTAAAGAGCCACGTAGCATTTTTGCCTTATTGATGTACCCTCGTTGCTTAGCCATCTTCTCATTTGTTGGGAGCAGCAGTGTTTTTCTCAATTATGCATCTTTGCAGAATCAGCTCTCCCCTTCCCCCTTACTTATTTCCTTAGGGGTCTATTGCCAGGTCAAAGTTATGAATGGTTTTATGCCTCCTCCTACTGATTTTTTTTTTTTGCTGTTGTTATGGAAAATTTCAAACATATACAAAAGGAAAAAGACTTATTATAATGAACTCCCACATACTTATTATCGAGCTCCTACAGTTATCAATTCATGGCAGTTTTAGTTTATCCATAGCCCCACACACTTTTATCCTGGATTATTTTTCAGTAAATCCCAGACATCATATAATTTCATCTATGAATATCTAAGTATGCATTTCTAAAAGATAAGGAATCTTTTTAAAAGTAAGCTGGCTGGGTGTGGTGGTTCACGCCTGAAATCCCAACACTTTGGGAGCCCTGGGCAACACAGTGGAACCTTGGCTCTACCACAAATACAAAAATGAGCCAGGTGTGGTAGCACATGCCTGTAGTCCCAGCGACTCAGGAGGCTGAAGTGGGAGGATCGCTTGATCCTGGGAGGTTGAGGCTGCAGTAAGCCAAGATGGCGCCACTGCATTCCAGCCTGGATGACTAAGTCTTGAAAAAAAAAAGTATAAAAAAGAAAGTATAGCCAATAGCTTATTATCATATCTAAAATAAATTAATCATAATCCTTGATAACATAAAATATCTAGTCATCCAACTGAAAGTTTAGTCTTGAAAAAAAAAGTATAAAAAAGAAAGTATAGCCAATAGCTTATTATCATATCTAAAATAAATTAATCGTAATCCTTGATATCATAAAATATCTAGTCATCCAACTGACAGTTTAAGATTTTCTAGTGTTTTCTGTGGCCATTCGTGCGAGGCCAAATGTCTATTTGCTCCAGCGTGTTCTTTAGGGAAGGTTTCACTTGATGGATCATGTTGAGGTTGAGTTCTTTATTGAGAAAGGTCTGCCTGCAGGTCCTGGCCTCAGAAAGAGATGGAGGGAAAGAGGAAGGGATAAAGAGAAGCCTCTCTCCAAGGCCTCTGCAGCTGGCCTCGTGGTTTGTACCACACAGGGTGGTAGGTTCTCTCTGCCCATTACCCACGTGGTAAACCCAGCTGTGCTACTTTATCCACATACCAGCTTGACTTGGTGCAGTGTGCTGAAAATAATGTCAGGCCTGTCCCTTTGGACTCCACCCGCATTGAAGAACACAGTATCTTGCTGTTGGTTTTTTCAAGTGCTAAAGAAACTAGATACATACTGTGTTTATTTTTCTACAGTAAAAATCCAAAAAGCTAGGAAAATGCCTATTCCCTGTTGGATTTTGATCATCGTACTTGCATGTCTTCCTTAGCAAGCTTTGTTTCATATTATTCAAGGTGACCCAGTTAGAACTACTGTTTAAAGTCACATTGTCATTAATAAGTTACACAACCTGTGTGTGATAAGTCTGGTAGCCCTGAATATTGTATAAGCAAGAATACATGCTTGTGTTGGGGGTCTCTTCTTCATATTAAATACGGTTATATATATATATATTTTTGGAGACAGAGTCCCGCTCTATTGCCCAGGCTGGAGTGTAGTGGTGTCATCCCTGCTCACTGCAACTTCTGCCTCCTAGGTTCAAATGATTCTTGTGCCTCAGCCTCCCGAGTAGCTGGGATTACAGGTGTGTGCTACCAGGCCCAGCTAATTTTTATATATTTTGTAAAGATGGAGTTTTGAACTGGTCTTGAACTCCTGAGCTCAAGCAATCCACCCACCTCGGCCTCCAAAATTGCTGGGAGTATAGGTGTGACCACCGCACCAGGTCCAAATATGGTTATATTTAAATGTACTCTTCCCTGTTTGTTCTCACTGTTGATATTCCTCACTTTTCTGTGTTGATGAATAGGAGTAATTTCCCATATGATCCAGAACCCTGTTGTATTGGCTTTGGAGTGTGAATCACATGTGTACATTTATGTCCATGTCTTCCCTTGTGCCAGCCCAGACTGGCTCTCACTTTGGTCCTCCTTAACTAGCTGGGTACCCTGGGTAACCTCCTTTGGGACAAGGAAGAGTTAGCTGGGAGGCCTGGTCAGAATAAAATGCCTTTCAAGAGATATTGGGGTTAGCAGGTTTTATCCTTAGTTTGTATATTCAGTAATAAGGCTTACTTGTGTTTAGGCCAGCCTTAGGCTTGTACCTAGCTTTTTTTTTTTTTTCTGCTTTCCCCACCCTGCCCCCCCCCCTTTTTTTTTTAAGGGACAGGGTCTTTCTCTGTTACCTAGGCTGGAATACAGTGGTATGATCATAACTCACTGCAGCCTTGACATCCTGTGATCAAGCGATCCTCCCACCTCAGCCTCCCAAGTAGCTGGGACTATAGGTATGCACCACTGAGCCCTGCTAATTTTTAAATTTTTGGTAGAGACAAGGTCTTGCTACATTACCCAGGCTAGTCTTGAATTCCTGAACTCCAGTGGTCTTCCTGCCTTGGCCTCCCAAAGTGCTGGGATTAGGGGCATGAGGTACCATGACTAACCTGTAGCCTATACCTAGCTTTTTTTTTTTTCTTTTTGAGACAGGGTCTCACTGTGTCACCCAGGCTGGAGTGCAGTGGTAGTATCATAGCTTACTGCAACCTCGATCTCCTGGGCTCAAGCGATCTTCCTACCTCAGCCTCCCAAGTAGCTGGTACTACAGCTGTGCTTCACCACATCTGGCTAATTTTTTTTTTTTTTTTTGGTAGAGATGTGGTAAGGTCTCGCTATGTTGCCCAGGCTGCTCTTGAAACTCCAGAGCTCAAGAGATCCTCCCACTTCAGTATGCCAAAGTGCTGGGATTACAGGCATGAGGCACTGGGCTATGCCTAGCTATTTTTGATGAAAGAATTAAATAACTGGCTTTTAGTTTTGGTTATTAGTTTGCCACTTTCTTTCTTTGTCTTTTGCAGTATAATATCCCCTTTCCTTCCTTCTCTTTTTCTTTTCTTTTTTTTTGAGACAGAGTTTCACTCTTGTTGCCCAGGCTAGAGTGCAATGGTGCGATCTCGGCTCATTGCAACCTCTGCCTCCCAGGTTCAAGCTATTCTCCTACTTTAGCCTCCCAAGTAGCTGGGATTACAGACGTATACCACCACACCCAGCTAATTTTGTATTTTTAGTAGAGACGGGGTTTCTCCATGTTGGTCAGGTTGGTCTCGAACTCCCAACCTCAGGTCATCTGCCAGCCTCGGCCTCTCAAAGTGCTGGGATTACAGGCGTGAACCACCGTGGCCAGCCTCTTTCCTTCTTTTTATAACAGTAATAACAGAAAAAAAATTTCTAAGTTTACTTTTAAGCCAAATACTTCGACACACTGATTATTTTCACTTTTTCCCATATCTCTTCCAGGCATTATCCATATGCATGGTTTTTTTAAAAAAGCAATTTTATGTCTTGTTTTTTTTCTTACATCATTACAAAATGTTTCTATATGGTTTTAAGAATTATTACTTATAATGGCTGTCTTAGGTTGTCTTTGTAGTACCATAAAGAAATACCTGAGACTAGGTAATTTCTAAAAGAGGATTATTTGGTTCATGGTTTATTTGGCTGTATAGGAAGCACAGTACTGGCAGCTGCTTCTGGGGAGGCCTCAGGAAGCTTTTACTCATGGCAGAAGGGGAAGGGAGAGCAGGTACCTCACACGGTGAAAATAGGAACAAGAAACACAGAGAGGGAGTGGAGGAGCAGGTGCCACACACTTTTAAATGACCAGATATTGTGAGAACTGTCACAAAGAACTGTTTTTTGTAGAGACAAGATCTGTGTTGCTCAGGCTGGTCTCGAACTTCTGGGCTCAAGTGATCCTCCTGCCTGGGAGGAGGAGGAGGTGCCACACACTTTTAAATGACCAGATATTTCGAGAACTATCACAAAGACAGCACCAAGGCATGAGGGATCTGCCCACCAAGACCCACCTCCAGCATTGGGAATTACAATTCAACATGAGATTTGGGTAGGGACAAATACCCAAACTGTATCAATAGCTATATAATATTTAATCATCACTTTTAAAATTTCACATTTGAGAAGTCTGAAGAATTTTATTTTATTTTCGAGGCAAGGTTTCACTCTGTCACCCAGGGTGGAGTGCAGTGATGTGATCACAGTTTGCTGCAGCCTCAGTCTCTTGGGCTGAAGCAATACTCCCAACTCAGCCTCCCGAGCAGCTGGGACTACAGGCATGTGCTACCATGCCTGGCTAATTTTGTATTTTTTGTAGAGGCAAGATCTATGTTGCTCAGTCTGGTCTCGAACACCTGGGCTCAAGTGATCCTTCTGCCTGGGCCTCCCAATGCGTGGGATTATAGGCTTCAGCCACCGCAGCCAGCCAAGGATTTTAAATAATACTACATTGAACACATTCCTGGTAGCTTTTCTCCCATTTTTCAACAGCCTTATTGAGATATAATTCATATGCCATGCAATTCACCCATTTACAATGTACAAGTCAATGGTTTTTAGTATAGTCACAGAGGTTTTTTAAAAAAAGATTGTATTCACAGAGTTGTTCAGCCATTACCACAATCAATTTTAGAACGTTTTCATCATTCCATACCCATTAGCAATCACTCCTCATTGCCACCAGCCCTTCCAACCCTAGGCAATCACTAATCTATTTTCTGTCTCTATAGATTTGCCTATTCTGGACATTTTATATAGATGGAATCATACAATAGGTAGTCTTTTTTTATCATTTTTTTTCTTTTTTCTTTTTTTTTTTTTTTTTTGAGACAGAGTCTTGCTCTGTCACCTAGGCTGGAGTGCATGGGGTGCAGCGGCATGATCTCAGCTCACTGCAACCTCTGCCTCTCAGGTTCAAGCAATCCTCCTGCCTTAGCCTCCCAAGCAGCTGCGATTATAGGCTTATGCCACCCTGCCTGGCTAATTTTTGTATTTTTTTAGTAGAGATGGGGTTTCACCATGTTGGTCAGGCTGGTCTCGAACTCTTGACCTTGTGATCTGCTTCCCTCAGCCTCCCAAAGTGCTGGGATTACAGGCATGAGCCAACGTGCTAGCCTTTTTTTTTCTTTTGTAGACACAAATTCTTGCTCTGTCACTCAGACTGGAGTGCCTCCCAACCTCCACTTCCTGGGCTTAAGTAATCCTCTTGCCTCAGCCTCCAGAGTATCTTTTTGTTTTGTTTTGTTTTTTTACCATTTTAAAGATGTATATAACATAAAATTGACAATTTTAACCATTTTTTCTTTTGAGATGGGGTCTCACTCTGTTGCCCAGGCTGGAGTGCAGTGGTGCGATCACGACTCACTGTAGCCTTGACCTTCTAGGCTCAAGCAATCCTGCCTCAGGTTCTAGAGTAGCTGGGACTACAGGTGCTCACCACTGCACCCAGCTAATTTTTAAAAAAGTGGTTTTTTTGTTGTTGTTGTTTTTTGTATAGACAGGGTCTTCCTATGTTGCCCAGGCTTAAAAATACATGTTAATTTAAGTGTTGAAGTTTAATTTTATTGTTTTTCCATGAGTGTTTTTTATTGTTATAAACATTCCTGCCATTCCTCCTAAAACTAGGCCTCTGGATGGGAAAAACAGCCAATATTTGAGTCCTCCTTTGATGGGTTGCTTTTGACTGCTCCCCACAAGTGCCTTTGAATACTGTAAATGCTACAGCTATGACTGCGGCAAGGAGTTTCTCTGTACCTAGTTCTGAAGAACAGCTCTTTGCAGGAGTTAGTCAAAGCACTGCGGCTTTTTTGAGTCAGTCTCACTCTGTTGCCCAGGCTGGAGTGCAGTGGCGTGATCTCTGGTCACTGCAACCTTCGCCCAGGTTCAAGCAATTCTTTCTGCCTCAGCCTTCCAAGCAGCTGGGATTACAGGCACCCACCACCATGCCCAGCTAATTTTTTATATTTTTAGTAGAGACGGGGTTTCGCCATGTTGGCCAGGCTGGTCTTAAACTCCTCACCTCAGGCGATCTGCCCGCCTCAGCCTCCCAAAGTGCTGGGATTGCAGGCATGAGCCACTGCGCCTGGCCAGCCCTGTGGCTTTAATGAGCATAGCAGGTATGAGCCCTGGGAAACTTCTGGGAGTCTTTCTCCTGGCTTGGAATTTTGTAATCGCTCTTAGAGGCCTTTTTATCACCTTGTTCTGGTGATGCCTGAGGTCCCTGGTTGGCCTCACAGGCTGGTTGGTGCCTGGCCAGCAGACTACGGCCTTATCATGGTTCTCTCTGCTCACACTCCAGGAAGGAGTTAAGGTGGCCACTGCACTCTTCCACCTGGAGGCCGTAATAAAAGCACTGGAGATGGTCACCCTCCCCTTCTGCTTCCCCGCTGGAAT
This sequence comes from Cacajao melanocephalus, assembly GCA_963573385.1. Classification (NCBI taxonomy): domain Eukaryota; kingdom Metazoa; phylum Chordata; class Mammalia; order Primates; family Pitheciidae; genus Cacajao; species Cacajao melanocephalus. The sequence continues at coordinate 184,088 of CAUYLG010003241.1, read as the reverse complement.
TCTGTCTTTCCTAAGATCCAGTCCACAGAATACACATGTCAAGAATTGTGGTTTATATTTATTGTGCCCTCACTATGTTCCAGGTTCCCTGTTTTGTGTCTTACATCACTAACTTATTTGATCTTACCACACTCTGTGAGGAGGTCCAACTGTTTTGCCCGTTTTATGGATGAAATTCAGAGAGCGTGAGAAATATGTCCCAGGTCACAGAGAGCCAAGACTGACCCCCAGTCCCTAGATTCAAAGCCATGACCTTGACCAACATGCTGTCCTGTCTCCTTTTTTTACTGAGCAGTTGTGATAACCTGCCCCCTGCTTCCTGCAGTCTCTCCACTCCAGTTCAGCCCACATGCCGTTACCAGAGCAATCTGTCTCAGACATAAATATTCTCGTCACTTCTGTTGAAAAGCCCCATGTTGCCTCCTGTGGAAAGCCCAGACTCAGAGAAAATGAAAGGACATTCCAGAGCTGGCCTCCTGTCACCGCTCCCTTTCACCAAGGCCCTGGCCCTGGGAGGCCATTGGCACAGCCTGTGATGCTCCTCTCTCTTCAAATTGCTGCTCTTCCATTTTACCAGGCCCGTTTTTTCATTTTCACAGTCCCCTCTGCTCCCCTGTTCAGCCTCAGACCTCTGCCCTGTCTTCTGGCTGCACACTGTGGGGCTGTGCAGGTCTCTCCTGGGGGCACTCTGAGGGTAGGAGCTCCATCTTGCTTCTTTCTCTCCCAGCCTGGCAGGGAGAGGCCTCAGAGTTAAAGATTTTAAATCAAGCTGGGAAGTCTTTGGATGATCCTTCCCAAGGAGTGGCATTCACCTCTCTGGGGTATGTCTCTGTAATCAGGAGCAGCTTGAAAAAGGGCTGGTGACAGTGCAGCACAGGATGCAATTCTCAGGCACACCTCCTGTCTTCTCCGAGAATACTGGTGGCGACTGGTGGGAACGAGGGCAAGGGGAACAGCCCCTGAGAGGCACGTTGGAGAAGAAGAAATTGGCAGCAAATAGACTGCACGAAGAGGCCAAGAGGAAGACAGGAGAGGTAGATCACGCCCCCCAACCCTTATCTGCTCTGCTTTAAGCAAACGCTATAACCTGAGCACCAAATCCCAGAGGACCTTTGATACGCCCAGCCAACCCCACCTGTCTGACATTGGAGCACAGTCTGCTAGGCTGGGACAAGCTGGCCATAGGCCCCTCTTCCCCTAGCCTGGCACAATTCTGGGGCATGACTGGCTCCTGCAGAGGCCCCTCCACCCCTGTGGCCAATTTCCATCCCAGCCCTGAATTGGCCTCTTCCCCCAGCTACCCTCACACACTGACTCACACGTAAGATATTCTGTTAAGTACAAAGAATGGAATACATCAAATACCAATAGCTCTGCTTCTAGAGAGCATACCCCAAATGCATTTTAAATCTGTGGATCCCCCTCAAGGGAATTCCAGTTAAAAAAGAACTTGGGTCAGCAGCCTTGGGCCTGTGTAGCTAACAAGCTTCTGTTTTCTCTGCTGTTTGGCTGGCCTGAAGGGTTCCTTTGTTTCGGGAGTGGGAGGATGTGGTGCCCTAATGAGGCCAGGGTGTGGAATTGGGGCTCACACAGAGCTGTCCTTTAGAAGTGAGCTCTCCAGACCGGAAAATAAGTTGGGGAGTTTGTGAGTTTGTTGGTCTTTAAAGAAAACAGAAGGTTTCAAAGAGAGGAAAACAAAATGCAGTGTCGTATTCTGGATTAGATCATGGGCAGAAAAAGGACATTAGTGAAAAACTGGAGAAATCCAAATTACAGCTGGAGTTCAGTTAATAGTACTATACCAATGTTAACTTTTTAGTTTTGACCTGTATACAATGGCTATGTAAGATGTGAATGGTCGGGCATGGTGGCTCACGCCTGTAATCCCAGCACTTTGGGAGGCTGAGGTGAGCGGATCACTTGAGGTCAGGAGTTTGAGACCAGCCTGGCTGACATGGTGAAACCCCATCTCTACCAAAAATACAAAAATTAGCTGGGCGTGGTGCTGGGCACCTGTAATCCCAGCTACTTGGGAGGCTGAGGCAGGAGAATTGCTTGAACCCGGGAGGTGGAGATTGCAGTGAGTTGAGATTGCACCACTGCACTCTGGCCCAGGCAACAGGGCAAGACTCTGTCTCAAAAAAAAAAAAGATGTAAACATTAGTGGAAATGGCAAGAAGGGCAAATGGGAACTCTGTTCTATCTTTGCAACTTTTCAGTAAATCTAAAATTATTCCAAAATAAAAGATGTATTAATTTTAAAAAAAGAACAAGAGAATAAAGTGATCCCGCATCTAATTTAACTTGACACTTTCACCAGCACTTTCTTTTACACTTCTTAGCCCAGGGTCTTTAGCTTTCACCTAAAGATCAGGAGGGTGGGCTGCATCCAACACTTTGGACCATCCATCGTGAAGGCCAGGGTCGTCTTTGCTCCTGCAATCCTCTATCTGGGGATGGATCAGGGTCCAAGGCCAGGCCTACCAGGAGCACCTGGGTCATGTGGTTGGTAGTATTGCTGCACACTGTGGGGCTAGTCATCCCACTAGGCTTCATTTTCTTCACCTATTAGAGAAAGAGAACCTACCTGGGGGATGAGGGGATGGGATGGAAGGGTTAAATGAGGTAATATCTGTCAAGAATCTGGCTCAAACCAAATAAACAGGGGTTTTCATTCTCCCTTCTGTTTCTCCATTTTTTTGGTGAAAGGAATGAGAGCCATTTCCTTGAAGACTTGAGACCAGTGGTTCAGTGGTAGCTTTGAGGACAGGAAACTGCCCGTAGGGAGCTTGCAACAACACTGTGGCCCCTCCTCCCCCATGCCCCACTTCCTGGGGTCCAGGAAATGTGGACTTATGGGGAATCTTTTTACTAGATGGTCTCTAAGACCTCTTGGAGTTTTAACATTTGGATTCTTAAGGAAATTGTGGCATGGCTGCCCCTTTTCCCTGCAGGTAGGGCAAGCCAAGTATGGGGGCTTTTTTCTGGAAGCATTGAGGTCTTCCTGGCTCAGTAACCCAGAAATCCAAAAGGCTAGAGCTCCCAGGGTATTGAATCTGGTGGGTGTATCTTGTGGATGGCTGTTTACCTGTAGGTGGCAGTGGTGACACAGGAATGGGAGTGGAGGGGGGTGCGAGGGGAGGGCGCTGGCAGAGCTCCTTTCAGAAGAGCTGTAATAAGGATAGAAGTAACAGCAAGGAAAGGGCCTCTGTATCAGAGGCTCTGTCAGGTGTTTTCTGTATTATTTAGTCTCCTCTAATGACCACTGCGTGAGAGAGTGTTATTGTTACAGCATTTTACAGCAGTCTAAAAGGCTTAGAGAGGTCAGGTTATTACCTGCAGTTACATAGTAATTGGCAGAACTAGGACTTACCAGAATCTGAGTTCACACCCCCTGTTCCTGGACTTCATTATGATGCACATTTTTCCTGCATTGGGGGAGAACCGGGGACAGCTGGGAACCCAGCTCTCATCTCAACAGACTGCCCAGTGCCTGTCATCTGGGGAACTCAGAAGGGTTTATAGTAATCATTTTACTTCTAAAGGGCCCTCATCAGCATAAGGTCAGGCTTTCTTGGCATGAAGATACCCTGCCTCCAAGCAGCTTCCAGTTTAGGTTGGGGGCCAAGAAGGTACTTATGGCTCATTAAGCCAGTAAGATTTGAAAAAGTTCTCAGAACAACATTAGAATTTGTCTTGAAAGCTCAGTCCTTGCGTGGACTGTACTGTCAGGTGCTGGAGCCCATCAGAGGGCCTCTCTTGTCGGCAGTAGCAAAGAAGGCTCTGGAGAGGATGTTGGATGGGAGCTAAAGATGGGCAGATAGGCTGGAGAGAAGGCTTTCCAGACTGCAGAAACCTGAGGTGACTTTCTCAGGGCTTGCAAACACCTGGGGACCCTGATGTGGTTCCTGTTTTCACCCTCTTGCAGATACCCAACTTTTCTGTGGAATGAGGACTCAAATGGATCTTCTCTTCAGCTTTGTTTGCTCTCATGGTGTGTGACTGTGTTTTATAAAAGTATATGTAGGTGCAACGATGCTGGCTTTCTTCTATTCAACATGGCATTAGAAACTGTAGCCAGAGCAGTTAGGGAAGAAAAAGAAAAGGCATCTAAATGGGAAAGGAAGAAGTAAAATTATCTGTGTTCCCTGATGACATGACTTTACATGTAGAAAACCTTAAAGATACCACCAAAAAAACTGTTACAGTGAATAACATAAATTTACCAAAGCTGCAGGATATAAAATCATTCAAAAATCAGTTTGTGTTTCTATTAATATACTTTAACAATGAACAATCTGAAAAGAAAATAATTCCATTTATAATAGCATCTAAAAGAATAAAATACCTAGGAATTAGCCAAGGTAGCAAAAAATTGTGCACTGAAAACTATAAAACATTGCTGAAGGAAATTAAGACAGGAATATATGGAAAAACATCCCATCCATAGATGAGAAGACAATTTATTTTTAAGACAGACTTGCTCTGTTGCCTGGGTTGGAGTGCAGTGGCACAATTATGGCTCACTGCAGCCTTGATCTCCTGGGCTCAAGTGATCTTCCTGCCTTAGCCTCCTGAGTAGATGGAACGACAGGCATGAAGCACGACTCCTGGCTAATATTAAAATTTTTTTGTAGAGACAGGGTCTCCTTATGTTGCCCAGGCTGTTCTTAAACTCCTGAGCTCAAGCAATCTTCCTACCTTGGCCTCCCAAAGTGATAGGAATTGTAGGCACGAGCTATCGTGCCTGGCCTAGAAAACTAATTTTTTTTTTTAATGGAATCTCACACTGTCGCCGAGGCTGGAATGCAGTGGTGTAATCTCAGCTAAGATTTTTTGCAAGAATCACTTGAACCTGGGAGGTTCAAGTGATTCTCCTGCCTCAGCCTCCCAAGTAGCTGGGATACAGGCGCCCGCCACCACATCCGACTAATTTTTTGTATTTTTAGTAGAGACACGGTTTCACTATGTTAGCCAGACTGGTCTCGAACGCCTGACCTCATGACCCACCTGCCTTGGCCTCCCAAAGTTCTGGGATTACAGGCGTGAGCCACCACGCCCAGCCTGGAAACTAATATTTTTAAGATGACAATACTACCTTAAGTGATCTACAGATATAATGAAATCCCAATTAAAATTGCAAGGAGCTGGGTACGGTGGCTTACACTTGTAATCCCACCACTTTGGGAGGCTGAGGCAGGTGGATCACCTGAGGTCAGGAGTTCGAGACCCAGGCTGACCAACATAAAGAAACCCAGTCTCTACCAAAAATATAATAATGAGCTGGGTGGGGTGGCACATGCCTGTAATCCCAGCTGCCTGGGAGGCTGAGGCAGGAGAATCGCTTGAACCCGGGAGGCGGAGGTTGCAGTGAGCCAAGATTGTACCATTGCACTCCAGCCTGGGCAACAAGAGCAAAACTCTGTCTCAAAAGAAAAAAATTGCAATGAAGCCAGGCACGGTGGCAGGCACATGTATTCCCAGCTACTTGGGAAGCTAAGGTGGGAGGATTGCTTGAGCCTAGGAGTTTGAGTCCAGCCTAGGCAACATAGCAAGACCCTGTCTCTGAAAAAAGAAAAAAAAGACCAATGGCATTTTTTTTCAGAAATAGAAAATCCATCCTAAAATTGACATGAAATCTCAAGGGACCCTAAATAGCCAAACAACCTTTATTATTTATTTTTTTATTTTTTTGAGATGGAGTCTCACTGTGTCACAAGCTGGAGTGCAGTGGCATGATTTTGGCTCATTGCAACCTCTGCCTCCCAGGTTCAAGCCATTCTCCTGCCTCAGCCTCCCAAGCAGCTGAGACAACAGGTGCGCACCACCACACCTGGCTAATTTTTGTATTTTTAGTAGATACAGGGTTTCACTGTGTTGACCAGGCTGGTCTCAAACTCCTGACCTTATGTGATCCACCTGCCTTGGCCTCCCAAAGTGGTGGAATTACAGGTGTGAGCCACTGTGCCTGGCCCCAAACAACCTTTAAAAAGAACAAAGTTGGAGGACTCACACTTTCTGATTTCAAAACTTACTGCAAAACTACAGTAATCACAACAATGTGGTATTGGAATAAGGAAAGACATATGGACCAATGGAATAAAATAGATAACTCAGAAATAAACTCTCCCATATATGGTCAATTGATTTTCAACAAGGGTGCCAAAACTATTTAGAGGGGAAAGGACAGTCTTTTCAACAAATGGTGCTGGGAAAACTGAATATCCACATGCAAAAGAATGAAGTTGGACCCTTATCTCATACCATATGCAAAAATGAACTCCAAACAGACCAAAGGCCTAAACATAAGAGGGAAGGGAAAACTATAAAAATCTTAAAAAGGGGAAATCATGACATTGAATTTAGCAAAGATTTCTCAGATATGACACCAAAAGCACAGGCAACAGAAGAAAAAAACAGATAGATGAGACAATCCAAATTTAAAGCTTTTGTGCATTAAAGGATACTATCAAGAGAGTGAAAAGATAACCATAAAATAGGAGGGATTAATATTCAAAATATAAAAAGAACTCTTACAAATTAATGACAAAAAAAAACCCACTACTTAGTTTAAAAATGGGAGCAGGCATTGTGGCTCATGCCTGTAATCCTAGCACTTTGTGGGGGCCAAGGCAAGAGGATCACTTGAGGCCAGGAGCTCAAGACCAGCCTGGGTAACGTAGCCAGATCCCCATCTCTACATAAGTTTTTTTTTTTTTTAATTAGCTAGGTGTGGTGGCGCATGCCTGAAGTCCCAGCTACTTGGGAGGCTGAGGTGGGAGGATTGCTTGAGACCAGGACTTCAAGGTTGCAATGAGCTCTCATGCTATGATTGGTCCACTGCACTCCATTCTAGGTGATAAAGTGAGATCCTGTTTCTTAAAAAAAGAGGGGGGCGCAAAAAATTTGAATAGATATGTCTCCAAAGAAGATCTACAAATGGCCAAAAAGCACATGAAGAAATGCTCAACATCGGTAGTCATCAGAGAAATACAAAACAAACCACAATGAGATACCACTTCACACCTGGTAAGCCAGGATCCCACAGTTGAATTGCTGGTACCAATATTTGATCCTAGTTCTATCTCTAAAGCCTGAGCATTTGCATGATATAGTCTCACCTGCTAGCAAAGCCTGAGTTTAGATCTGAAGTTAATATCTTGGAGGAATTCTGAAACTACCCCATCCTAACTCTCAATTCATGAAAGGATACCTTCACCACTATTTTAACAAAAGTTTAATACAACCCACACTTCTGCTGATACTGGGATAATAAGGTAGAAGACCTCTGTACAAGCTGGAAGTGTCCTTGTTTTACTGGATGTAGCTATGGTGAAGTGACACTTGTTTTTTACGTAACATACTAGACAGAACTCACACATCCAAACAAAAGAAGCTATACTTTACAAGCAGTGACAGCACACTCCAAAAATATAGCCGTTGCTCAAAACATTTGTGCAACAGTCTTCTGTCTGCATCAAAAAGCCTCATTGTTTTATTTATTGCTCTTTTAAAATTTTTTAACCAAAAAGGATATATCCCTAACCTTTTCTCTCTATTCATCATACTTGGCACTCAAAGACTCAAAGGCTTTTGACCACCCAGGTGCCTCCAGGTGCCCTGCCAAGCCACTGCTCTGAGAAAGCAACCCCACCCCAGATGGTGAGAATCTGACTTCAGACGATGCAATACGCAGGCAGAGGACTGGTCAGGGGCTGGGAGCCTCTTGAGATCTGGAGAAATCTTTAAGCAAATTTAGCCCTCAGACAGCATCAGGCTGGCAGGTACAGAAGCAGTATTTGATGTTTGTCTACAAGATGGGGAAGGTGGAGGAGGAGAGGAAGGGATGAGAATGCATGTCAGCAATGGTTAAGAGCCAGATAGGCCCCAGAGGTGCCCTACCCCTTCCCTGCCCTTTTCATGCATGTGGAAAAGAGAGTAAAAGTCATAAAGCCAGCAAGGAGCACATCTGGGCCTATCAGGGAGAAATCAGAGCCACCTGAGGGAGGGCAGGCACAGCTGGGAAGAATGGGGATGGTGGTAGGCACCATCAATGTAGAATAAAAGAAGAAAAGACTGAGGCCAGAGGCTCCAGGAAGGTTAACGGGGAGAACATGATGTAGCCACTGAGACAGAAGTGTGCCCTGTCACCTTGTGGCTTATCCAGAGGCAGGATGAGCCCCACGTGTGCTGGAAGCCTGCAGCAATGACATGGTGCCTGACTGCTGCCCCTGCTCTTCCTGCAGCTGTCTCTGAACACCCCTCCTCTTCAAGGTGTCCACTCCCAGAAGAATGACTCACTGCCTGGGTCACACACAGTAGAGGCGTGTCTGCAGCCATAAATCCAGCAGCCTCCTCTGGAGCAGACTCATCCTGATGGAAGCAGCTCTGCCTGCAGGCCTGGGCTTGCTATTCTTTTGAGCCAGGAAAGGGAGAGGCCAGCTGGCCAGAGGGTAGTCATCTCTCCCCTTCACAGAATCAAGCTGTGGCACACTCTCACGGAGAAGAAAGTACAGAGATTGCACTTTGATAGGGCCACAAGGGATACAGTCTTGGGAGGCTTAATAGAGGAAATATTAAATCAATGAAACCTCATTTCCAAGTTCGGTTTAGCAGCAGAATCCATTAACCTTATATTCACCCTCTCCTTTCCTCTTATAATACTGGGGAAGGGTTCAAAGGCATGATAACTTATCCTCAGGGTCAGCGCGTTCTATTCAATTACTGGGATTCAAGTTTTCAAGCTAAAAGATATATACTCATTTTGATTGTAAAGAACAAACCCAAAAAGAATGCTTCTTTCTTTTCATTTTGCAGAAAACGCCACACAAACACAACCATGGGTGTTTAGCTCTGCTGAAACAGATGAGGGGAGTAAGGCTGAGAGAGGAGCTCAAATCAGTTCTGATTTTTCTCTTCATAAAAGAATTTCCAGCAAATCAAGAGCAAAGTTGGATCTGATTGCCTCTGGAACTAAGGCCACTCAGTGTGGGCTTCCTCACTCAGTCTTGTCAACCAGACCAGAGCAAAGCAAAGCTCAGTCTCATTTATTTTGTCACCTAAATCGTCAAAACCTAAAATAAAACCTGGTACAACTGCAGAAACACACTGCTCTAGGGAGCAGTGGGGCAAGGCATTCCCACCAGCCAGCCCTCTGGATGGATAATTGTAAAGTGCTGACCTCTCTGGTGACGTGCTAATGGTCAAGGGCAAGAGGCTGGGTAGGGCGGGCCAGGCTGGGCTGAACTGGACAGGGCAGGGCAGCCTGAGCTCGGGTAATCAGATACAGCTCCCATTAAACCTTCAGTGTGAGAGCAGCATAGCATCCTGATGCCGTTGCCATGGCATTTTCTCTCGCCTGGTGTCGGACCCAGGCCAGGATGCCCTGAAGCCTTGCTGCTGACAGCAGTGATAGTGCTGGCTCTGAGCATGATTTTCTGCCCACCCACCCTCCTGTGCTCTCTGAAACCTAAGGCAGCCCTGTTTAGAAGAGCCTCACAATCCAGCGGCTTAGCTTTTTGGCTGCCGCTTTCTACACTTTGATGTTAAATATAGTGACTTCAGAAGCAGCCAACACCAGAAGGCAAAAGAGGGCTGGTTTTAGCATTTTGCATTCAGCAACATCCTTTTAGTGAGAGTGGAGAAGAAAACAGCCAAATCATCTACCTCCCTAATCATTAAGAGTGTTGGGGCTGGGCGCAGTGGCTCATGCCTGTAATCCCAACACTTTGGGAGGCTGAGGCGGGTGGATCACCTGAGTTTAGGAGTTAGAGACCAGCCTGGCCAACATGCCGAAACCTGTCTCTACTAAAAATACAAAAATTAGCCAGGCATGGTGGCATATGCCTGTAATCCCAGCTACTTGGGAGGCTGAGGTTATGGTGAGCCGATATCACGCTGTTGCACTCCAGCCTATGCCATGGAGCGAGACTCTGTATCAAATAATAATAATAATAATCCCTGATTCCCACCCTATACCATTCAAAGTAGAACCTCTGAGGCATGAGGCTCAGGTATTGGTGTGCTCTAGAAGCTCCTCAGGTGGTTCTCCTGTGCAACCAGGGCTGAGAACCACAGCTTAGAGGAAGGGATACTAACACGATCATGCATCTGGTGTAAATGTATTGCACTGCTGCTGAGTGCTGGGCACTGGGGACATGGTAGACGGCAAGACAGACCAAGTCCCTGCCCTCACGGAGCTCACAGCCCAGAGCGGGAGGGGAGTCAAGTGGCCCTGGTTCTAGTCCTGGCTCTACCACCGATAATCCTGAGCTCCTGCTCCTGTACCTTTTCCTTTTCTTCTGCAGGCCCTAAGTTTCCTGTCAAAGGATGTTACAGACCCAAATGATCTCTGATCCCCACTCTGCTACTCCCCAACTCAACAGCCCATTGACCTATGTATAATTTTTCTGTCTTTTTTGGTGGTTGTTTTTAAAATACAAATAACATTCAATTTATCATTTTAACCATTTTAAAAAATTGTTTTTTTTTGAGACAGAGTCTCTCTGTGTCACTCAGATTGGAGTGCAGTGCGACCTTGGCTCACCGCAACCTCCTCCTCCTGGGTTCGAGGGATTCATCTGCCTCAGCTTCCCAAGTAGCTGGGACTACAGGCACACGCCACCTTTCCCAGCTAATTTTTTGTACTTTTAGTAGACACAGGATTTCATAGTGTTAGCCAGGATGGTCTCGATCTCCTGTCCTTGTGATCTGCCTGTGTCAGCCTCCCGAAGTGCTGGGATTACAGGTGTGAGCCACCGAACCTGTCCATAAATTTTTTTTGTAAGAAACAGGGTCTTACTCTGTCTCCTAGGCAGGAATGCAGTGGCTCAATCATATCTCACTGCAGCCTCAAACTCCTGGACTTAAGCAGTCTTCCTGCCTCTGCTTCATTAGTACTTGGGACCATAGGCACAAGCCACTATGCCCAGCTAATTTTTAAATATTCTGTAGAGACAGTGTCTTGCTCTGTTGCCCAGGCTGTTCTCGAATCCTGGCTTCAAGCAACTCTCCTGCCTCAGCCTCCCAAAGTTCTGAGATTACAGGTGTGAGCCATCTCGCCTGGCCCGTATTAACCATTTTGAAGTATACAGTTCAGTGGCATGAAGTACGTTCACATTGTGTGCGACCATCAACACTATCCATCTCTGGAACTTTCATTTTCCCCAAACTGAAATTCTGTGTTCATTAAATAATAACTCCCCATTCCCCCTGCACCCCATCAACAGCCTCTGGCAACCACCATTCTACTTTCTCTCTCTAAATTTGACGACTCTACGTACCTCATATGAGTAGAATTATCTAGTATTTGTCTTTGAGGATGGCTTATTTCACTGAGCGCAAGGTCCTCAAGGTTCAGCCATGTTGTGCATGCAATAGGATTTCCTTCCTTTTCAAGACTGAATAATATTCCATTATATGTGTATCCAATTTGCTTATCCACTCATTAGTTGATGGACACAGGCTGTTTACACCTTTTGGCTGTTGTGACTAATACTGCTATGAACATGACTCTAAATATCTCCTCCAGGCCCTGCTTTTAATTCTTTTGGGTATATACTCAGAAGTGGAATTGCTAGATCATAGGGTAATTCTATGTTTTAACTACCATACTGTTTTCCACAGCAGCTGTACCATTTTACATTCCCACCAAAAGTGTAAAAGGGTTCCAATTTGTCTACGTCCTTGCCAACACTTGTTATTTTCTATTTTTTTGATATGTAATAGTAGCCATCCTAATGGGTGTGAGGTGATACCGCAATTGATTTTTAATAATCCCAATAGCAAATACCTGTATAGTACTGACTGTGTGCCAGGGTCTGTTCTAAGTGCTTCATGTATGTCAGCCCATTTAATTATCATAACAAATGTGTCAGGTAAGTACTGTTGTTTTCACTAGCTTTGGCACCTAGAAGTTAAATAATTTGCCCAAGACCATACAACTAGTAAGTAGCAGAGCCTGTATTTGAACCTAGGTGGTTTGGCTCCAGACTCTACGGGCTCACAAACCGAACACCCTCATGTTTGGGGTAATTTTTGATGGCTTAGGCCTGTCATAAGCTTTTCAGTCTAGAGTTTGGTGAATGAAGAACCTAGCTATAACACCAGCCCTCAGGCCAGGACCTCTCCCCGGATGTTCTCTTGTGATAGCAGCACCCCTAGAACGGCTCTGTTGGCTCAGCCATCTGTTTGGGAGGAGAATGTGGTGGTTCTGGTCTCTTCCCATTTCCTGCCAAGGCTCACTTATTCCAGGAGAAATGTAAGCCCATTTTCTCTCTGATTTCACAGAAAAGGCAACAGATGGCTCCCTGCAAAGTGAGGATTGGACGTTGAATATGGAGATCTGTGACATCATCAATGAGACGGAGGAAGGGTACGTGTGCCCCCTCTCTCCTGGGAAGCCTCTCTTAGCTTTTAGGGGTCACTCCAAGCTTCTCGGGGCCTAAGGGTGGCAGGTTTCATTTTTTGTTCTGTTTTTAGTCTGTTTGCTTTGGCATTAATAAGCTGACACTCTGAATTCCCTGTCCTTTTTGTCTTCATCCCTCCCCCACTTGCCCAATGGCAGTGCTGGAGGTAGAGCAGGGAAGACCTCTGTTAATCACCTGCTTTTAATCACAAGTGGAAATGAAGCTGCTTGGTTACTTGGTTCCCAGTGGCCATTAGTCTCTGCGCCCAAGTGTCACCTCTTCCCTCCCCTTCCTCCTGGCCTCTGCCTCTCCTTCGCAGCCTATCTCTTCCCTGGTTTGCCAGGAGTCAGAGAGCACCACAGCGTCCATGGAGGGAGGTCCAGGGCATGGAGCAGACACAGCCGGGAGTGGGAAAGTGGCGTGAGTGTACTTAGCCCACGTTGCCCCTCCTGCATTTCTGCACTGCTGGATGCATTCTTGTTATTATTTCCTGTGTCTTCTTCTGCTTTATAGCTGCACTGTGCTTGTACTTATTGCAAATTGGTCTGTATTTAGCCCTCCGTCCATACCACGAACACTTACTCTACTGTAACCATGCCCTCTTAAACAGCTTTCAGAGTGGCAAGGAGGGCAGCTGGGACTCAGGCATCCCTGGACTGGCATCTCAGCACTGTCACTCTAGCCTTGCTATGTGAGAACTGGGGACCAGCCCCTTGAGCTTGGTCCTGCTTTTCTGCAACAAATATTTCTTGAGTGACTATCTTATGCCAGGCCATATTGTAAATACCGAGGACACAGCAGTGAACAAGACAGACTCCTTCCCCTTAGGGAGCTGCCAGTCTAGAGTCAGGAGGCGGGCCATAAACAAGATAATTAAACATATAACCTGTTCAGGTAAGGACAAGACTGTGGAAGGGAGATGGGAAGAGAGGAGGATGGGAAGAGAGGAGGCTGGTCATGACAATGACCCCTTGACAGCTTCTCTTTGAGCTCTTCAATCCCGCTAATCCTTCAGTTCCCTGAATTTTCCACGTTTCTGGGCCCAGCTTGAAATTCTCCACAAATTTGAACAATATACAAAAATGTTGGCAACTCTTATTTTCCAGGGAATTGCTCAAACATCTCTGTGGTTTGAGGGCAGGAAGCCTAGGAACCCCAGGAGCTTCCTCATTCTGAAGGGGCTAATGCCTTCTTTTTCAAACCCTCAGCTCCCAGAAGGCTGGTCACACACATCTTCCTCTTCAAGTGGCCCAAGCTCCTGTTGCTCCCTTTTTGAGTGAGAGCATCTCAGTGATTCCTGATAATGTTCTTTCCTTGCCTCTGCTGTGAGGTGTCTCAAAATGTCTTCCTACCTGGATGCATTGGCTCATGCCTGTAGTCCCAGCTATTCAGGAGGCTGAGGTGGGAGGATTGCTTGAGGCCAGGAGTTTGAGACCAGCCTAGAAAATGTAGTGAGACCCATATCTTAAAAAAAAATTTCTTCCTAAGTGGGAGAAACTCCTACAGGTTGGACTGACAGTAGGGTGCCCCACCTACACCTTTGTGCCCTCTCAAGGGCATCTGACCTGCTGTCCCTTCTGTTCTCATCACCTCTCTCACTAAGTAGATCCCATCATTCACTGGATCTGTTTGAATCTCATTTTTCTAACTCCCATCCCTCCTGAATTGAACAAGTCCTCTGTTACATGATTCATAGCCTGTGTGGTACTGATGCTCATCACAGTTTAAACTTACAAATCTGTGGGACAGTTATTACTGTCTGTCTTGCCCTGCAACCCCCATGAGGCTGTGAGCTCCAGGAGGGTTTCCATCTGTTTTGCTCACCGTTTTGTCCCTAGCACCCAGCACAATGCATGTGATTAGCTCTTGATAAATATGTGTTAAATAAATGAATAAATGAATGAAGTCTCTAAGGCACTCATAGTCTGATGAGAAATGCAGGCATATAAACATAAGCATAACACAGCATGACCAGTGCTGGGTGCGGGGAGGGAGAAAGAGAGAGAGAAGGTGTATATAGCTACGGAGACTAGTGCAGTGGTCGTGGCCAGCCTTGGGACTTTTGGCAGCAAAGCCTTCTTGGAGGAGGTGAGACCAGACTGGAGTCTTACAGGGTGCCAGGGTATCAGCCAGATGAGGCAAGTGGATGAAGGGGGGGAAATGGACACCCCAGGCTGGAGCAATCCTAGGTCACTACTCACTTGCTGTGCGAACTTGTGTGAGCTACTTCATCTCTCTGTCTGTGTCTCATTTCCTCATTTATAAAATGGGATTGCCAATAATACCTATCTCATAGGGTTGTTATAAGGATTAAAGGAGTAAATATGTATGAAGTATCTGGCTGTATAACTGTATCTTCATATCCATACTATATATATGGATTTACTATTTCCCTTTAAAGATTTCCATTGCCCATGACTTTTGTCATCATTCACTTGGGTGTCAGTTATCTGGCCAGTCTTGGTGATGATCTCTGTGGATTCACTGCCCTTACCCTGTCTGCCATCTCTGAGCACTTGCCATGTGCCAGGCCCTGTGTCCAGTCGCGCCGTACATCACCACACGCAGCACCCTCCACCCCCAACAGTTCTATATGGTAGTGACGGCCAGGTTCAGTGTTAAACAAATTTAGGCCGAGTAGTTTGGTCACTTGCCAAAGGCCTTGCAGCACCATTCGGAAGGGCACATGCAGGATGCAGGCACAGGCTCACCGGGCTGCAGCCGCTGAAGTGCTGCCTGTACTTCTTGTGTTTGTGCAGTGCTTTACCAATGGGAGGCTGTGGTCCTAGTGGGTGCAGATTGGTAAACTGCCCAGAGGCCTCTCCTTGGCCTTTCCCTAATGTCTAGGGCTGAGGTCACCATCAGCCTGAGGAATGCTGGCGCCTAAGGCCTTGTGTGACAGTCCCTCAGACATTAACCAGGAGTGGCTGACTGAATAACCTACCTGGGACTCTTTTTATTTATTTTTTATTTATTTATTTTATTTTTTTGAGACAGAGTTTTGCTCTTGTCACCCAGGCTGGAGTGCAAAGGCACCATCTCAGCTTACTGCAACCTCCGCTTTCCAGGCTCAAGCAATTCTCCTGCCTTAGCCTCTGTAGTAGCCGGGATTACAGGCGTGTGCCACGACACCTGGCTAATTGTGTATTTTTAGTAGAGATGGAGTTTCACCATGTTGGCCAGGCTGGTCTTGAACTCTTGACGTCGGGTAATCCGCCCACTTTGGCCTCCCAAAGTGCTGGGATTATAGGCTTGAGCCACAGTGCTCAGACTGGGACGGTTTTTGACTCTGTTTTCCAGGCCTCACCCCAGACTTGCCCAATCAAGGCACAGCTTGTGGATTTGGGAATTACACTCCAGGTGACTCTGATGTGCAGCTCTCGTGAGGACCCACTGACCTGGGTCATTTTCATGGCCATCTCTGGACCCTCCTCAGCCACAGAATCTTTGTCTGTGTTCTACCTTCTAAGCTGGAGAGGGCACAGAGGAGGAACTGAAGACATGCAATAGAGCAAGGTGATAACTGGGGAGGGGGTGTTCAGGGTGATGAAAGAGGGGCAGCCGTGTCCTCCTTGGGGGTGATGAGGTGAAAGCTTTTCTCGAGAGTAGTTCTGAAGGTGAAGGACAAAGAAATACAAAGGCTGTGGCTGGAGCATGACAGGAAGCTTGTTTGGGGATCAGGAAAGAGTTCTTGTAAGTCTAGGGTCCAGGGAGATTTTGAGGAGCCTGATCATGGCCCAGAGGCGAGATCGTGAGGCTGTGAGCACTGCCTGAGGAGCCTGACCTTTCCCCTGAAAGCTGCTAGGGCTTGGTGCCATCTCAACACAAGCCACTGATTCTTCCTGATCCTTTCTTTCTGCTCCATCTGGCTCTTGACACACGCTTCTCTCTCTCCTCCTGGTTTCCAGCTCCACACTATCTAATCTGCTGCAGCTTCTTGAAACTTTGTGATTCCTTTGACATGACTTTGATCCTCCTCTCTGAAGCTTCTCCCCCGGGGAGAGAGATAAATACTTGCTTTTGTGCTCACCCATCACTCTCAGCCAGTACTTCCCAGAGCCTGTGGATGAATTTCCATTTTAAACCTCACCCAGGAGCCTGCTGACTGTCTGATTTCCCACCCCGTGGCCCCCACACCAGGAGAGCCCTGAGTGTGCTGGTGCTCTGCCAGCCAGAAGTGATCGCAGCCCTCAGGTGCTCTGCCTATTTTCCTGTTCCATGGAAGTTCAAGGGGACAGAAGAGAGACAGAACTGAGGGGTGTGGCAGCTGTGGGTCAGGGACAGCAGTGGTTTGGCAGGGCCTTGGAGAGAGGAAATCAATCCATGCTCTTGGCCAGTAGCCACTGAATTTCATCAGCTCTCAGGCCACAAACAGCCCTTAACGCAGAGAGCTGGTTAAGTCCCATATTTGCAGAAATCAGCATCCCCTTTTGGAAATGGCAGCTGTACTGCAGACATACTTGGCCTTGGGCCCAGTCCCCATGGAGCCTTGTGTCTCATCTGCCCTTTGACCCTGAAGCCAAGAATTCCAGCAAGGCAGCCATATGTCAAGCTGGAAATGGGAAACAGGTGATTTAGGGTGTTTTAAAATTTTCTTCCAAAGCCTTGCTCCTTTCACTTTTTTTTTATTTTTATTTTTGAGATGGAATCTCACTCTGTCAACCTGGGTGGAGTGCAGTGGCATGATCTCGGCTCACTGCAACCTCCACTTCTCAGGTTCAAGCAATTCTCTTACCTCTGCCTCCAGAGTAGCAGGGATTACAAACACATACCACCATACCCAGCTAATTTTTTTGTACTTTTAGTAGAGACAGGGTTTCACCATGTTGCCCAGGCTGGTCTTCAACTCGTGACCTCAAGCGATCTACCTGCTTCAGCCTCCCAAAGTGCTGGGATTACAGGTGTGAGCCACCACGCTCGGCCCACTTTCCCTTAAATTAAGCTGATTAGCAGAGCATCTACCCTTTCCCTTCCTCAACTTCCTCATATACATTTAAAGGGGTCTTTTCATTTGGTTAATAGAGTATAAATGTTTTAAAACTGTAGGAATAGGAGATCCCTGACTTATAAACATTCAAGCTGGGAACGACCAGTGTATTGGCACATAGATTAGTGGAAGGCTGGAATCCGTGTGTGATAGCAAAGGGCTGACCCACAGCCAGACTAAGGGCTCCCCAGAGCATAGGGTGATAGGTCAGCACAGGGACTTTGTGCCAGGGGCAGCTTCTAGGCCCACAGGTTTATTGAATCCTGAGTTAGAATAAATTAAATAACATGTTAGACATAAGACCTATTTTTAATATGTATACTTAGAGGGCTGGCTGGGGATCCTAACTCTAAGGTATAACAGTAATTAAGGAAGAACTCACTCCAACTTCCATACAACTCCACTCCAACTTTTGGACGTGCCCCATTTGTGAATTGAGTACTGCCTATAATTCTACAAGATTTTCTCTAGGGATCTACCTCAGATCTGTCACCTAAAAACACAAAACTTGTTGGGTTTTAAGGAGACTCACTTAAGCTTTCTCTGGGAAAAAGAGTTCCATGGAATTCAGGAAGAGCTGGACATCCAGGCCTCACAAGGACCTGGCACTCTCTCTTCTGTGTCTCTCTTATGGTTTCTCTGGAAAAACTCTCTTCAATGTACCCACACACCAGTGGGTTAGTTATGGTTTTGGATAAATAATACTTGCATGTGATACAGAATTCAAAAGGTCTGCAAAAAGGCAGTCCAGTGAAAAACCTCCCTACCCCTTTGGTTCCCTTCATTAGGGGCAGCCACAGTTACCAGGTTGTTATAGCTCCTTCTAGAGATTCTCTTCCCTACGCTGGCTTGTGTGCTACGTATGCTTTCCTTCTATAACTCAACTAATAGCAAACTTCGTACAATGTTACACTAAGAACTTCGTGCACGTGTCTTTGAGTTTGGTCCATATTGGTCCAAGAGTTTCTTTATTCTTTTTTGCAGCTGCATAGTATTCCATTGTGTTGATTTAATTTAACCTGTTTTGTATTGATGGGCATTCAGTTTGTTTCTAGTTTTTTACATTTACAAACATGCTTCAGCCAACAACTAGTTTTGCATATATGCTAGTTCATATATCTGTAGGATCGTGTCCCCAAGTGGGATTGTAAGTATCTTAAAATGTCTGTCCTTTTCTCCAGGCCAAAGGATGCCATTCGAGCCCTAAAGAAGCGGCTCAACGGGAACCGGAACTACAGAGAGGTGATGCTGGCATTAACAGTGAGTGCTGCTCTCCTAGGGGAGGGCCGGCATCTGGGGAACTCCTTGCTTCTGGCCTTGCCCCCTCATAGGGCCTTCCTTCTGCCCACTCAGCACAACCTCTGAATGGCTTGGTGCCTGGGCCACTGGAGTCCAGCAAAGCCTTCTGGTATTGCCTTTGGGTTTTCCTGTCCTCTGAAATAGGGAATGAGCTTCAATTTGGTGAATGTAGATCCGCAAAAGATAAGGTGTGTGCAGTGCTGTCAGGTACAAAAGCCCAGAGCAGAGGAGCTAAAGGTCTGGAGTAGGTCCCTTTTCAGCCAGCAACCTGTTCTGAGACTGAGACCAACTCCTTCTCTAGATGTCAGCTTCCTCTTTATAAAAATGCTGGCCAGGTGCAGTGGCTCACACTTGTAATCCCAGCACTTTAGGAGGCCGAGGCAGGTGGATCACAA